>JAHQIV010000596.1:0-18666 GCA_030463285.1 Phytophthora europaea
CAAGGCGATCGACGACTTCTTCGAAAGTCGTCGCAAGGCTGGGCAAGTGCGGGAATCAAATTCCCCGCACAGCGCGCCTGTCAAGAAGCCACAGGGCGGGTGGCGCATCGTTCATGCTTACAACAAGCTGAACGACGCGACAGTACCGGCGCAGACGCCGATACCACGAAAAGATGTGATCATCGATTTGATGGCCTTGAGCACTATCTTCAGTGCTCTTGATGTGAGAGACGGGTTCTATCAGATCCCCATGCGCCATAGTGATATACCTCTTACGGCGGTAAGCACCCCGAGCGGCATGCTCTGGGAGTGGCTCGTAATGCCGCAGGGGCTGAAGAATGCCTCTGCGACGTTCAACAGGTGCGTCACGCACTTGTTGCGCTCGGTGCGCGACTTCGCACCGAGCTACTTCGATGATGTGTTCATTCACAGCCGGGCTGTGAACGGAAAGTCGGATGTCGAGATGCACAAGGAGCATCTCCGCAAGTTCCTTGAGCTCATGCGCAAGCACAAGCTCTATGCAAACCTGGAGAAGTGTATCTTCGGGGCTAGCGAGATACCCGTACTTGGGTGTCTCGTAGGGAGGAACGGCGTACGCCCTGACCCGGGAAAGGTCAGAGTGATCAATGAATGGCCTACGCCTTCAAACGTCAAGGAACTGAGGCAGTTCCTTGGACTCGCTACGTACTTGTGCAAGTACGTGAGCAACTACGCGGGCAAGATTCGCCCGCTGTCGCAGCTCCTAAAGAAGGATGCTGCACTGATTGTCAGCAGGCCTCCGATACAGTCAAGCAGGGCTTGACTGAGGCGCCGATCTTGGCGGTGGCCGACCAAGACCGCCCGTTCCACGTCGTGTGTGACGCGTCCGATTTCGCAATCGTATGCGCTTTAATGCAACACGATCACGAAGAACGTGATCGCGTGGTCTACTATCAGTCGCGTCAGCTGAAGCCAGCTGAGCGCAACTACCCGGTACATGACAAGGAACTCCTTGCCATGAAATATGCACCTTTCGAGTGTATCTACTTGGAAGTAGACCGTTCGTGGTCTACACCGACCACGCATCATTGCGTACGGCGGTCAAATCGCCGCACATCTCAAAATGGCAAGATGGCTTTCATTCTTTGCAGAGTACAACTTCCAGGTTGAATACAAACCTGGAAGGTTGAATGTTGTGGCCGACGCGCTCTCGCGTCGACCTGACTATGCGGTGCAAAAGACCAACGCCAATTGCATTGGCGTCGTAAGGACGACTACTCCCTCATCGTCTTTGCTAGACGATGTGAGGGCCGCATACGCAAACGATGCAGACGCGAAGCAGTTGTTGGACTACTTCGCTGCACCTTCTGACAAGTCTCGTCAGAAGCTGGTGAAACACCTCCGAGCCCGTGTACATCGTTATCGTGTTCACAATGGTCTGCTGCTTTACAGCGCAGTCGACGACAACGCCGATCGCTTGTCGTGCCGGACGATCATGAGCTGAAGCTCAGGATCACTTACTAGTATCACGATGCCCTGACGCCGGGACATCCCGGTCGTGACAAGACATATTTACTTCTCACGCGTGACTTCTATTGGAGTCACCAGTACAAGTGGGTACGCAAGTACGTTCGGGCTTGCGAGATATGCCAGCGCGTGAAGCCTGCGCCCTTCTCGCAGGCTTCACTTCAGTGAATACCGACTCCGTCGGAGTGTTGGCAGTCCATTTCAATGGACTTTGTCTTTGGTCTACCGCCAGACAACAAGCGGAGGACTGGTATTGTGGTCTTTGTTGACCGCTTCAGCAAGATGGTACATCTTGCTGCAGTTCCAGCCGAGGTGACAGCCAAGCAGACGGCACGTCTGCTTGTTGACATGGTGTTCAGACCCCATGGCATGCCGATCGACATTGTGTCAGATCGTGATCCGCGCTTCACAGCGCGTTTCTGGCAAGAATTGTTTGAACTTCTTGGAACGCAATTGTCAATGTCGACTGCGGATCATCCGCAGATAGACGGACAGACCGAGCGTGTCAACTGAGTATTGGTTGACGCACTGAAGAGCTACGCTCACTCGTTCCGTCACTGGAGCGACTGTTTGCCGATGGCGGAGATCGCCATCAACAACTAGGTGCATGTTTTCGACAAGACATACACCGTTCTACGTGAACGCCACGAGGCATCCACGCGTACCGAGCGTACTCGGTGCGGTAGCTCCTTCCTTAAGTGGGGGAGAGAATCAGGTTTCTCCCAAATCGAATTAGCACGCTGATACAAGCAATGTATCAGCTGTGACGACACGCGCACGGACTGCACGTAGTCCAATCGGCGAGAGCACAGTGTCTACGCCGGACGTAGACTCTCTCAACAACAACGAACACCACACACAGGCCCGGCCTGTTGTGAACAAGGACAACGACCTGAACAAAGAGTTCAGCTCGAAGGCAATGGACTTTGTCCAGCGTCGAAAAGCCGTGATACGGTTTGTGCAAGACGCTATTGCAGCTTCTGTCGATCGACAGAAGTTGAATGCAGACAAACATGACAGAGGAAACACCAATGAATTCAAAGTGGGTACATTAGTTCTGTTAGCTACACAGAACCTAGCTAGACATGCAGTCTGACTTCGGAGCAAGTAATCTTGCCCCGCGCTTCAT
The DNA here is from genome assembly GCA_030463285.1 of Phytophthora europaea. NCBI lineage: Eukaryota > Oomycota > Peronosporomycetes > Peronosporales > Peronosporaceae > Phytophthora > Phytophthora europaea. The sequence continues at coordinate 2,636 of JAHQIV010000596.1, forward strand.
CGGACCCTTCACCGTGTTGGCGAAGCATGGCAACGCGTACACGCTAAACATACCGTCCAGCATGCGTCTCCACCCAACCTTTTTACGTTGGGCGGCTGAAGCCATACTCGCAACACGAGTCACCTACTCCCGGTGACTCACCGACGCCTGCTCGAGCGCGGCGACGCGCTTATTCACGAAGGCCAGCTTCGACCCGAGGTCGACCTGCACGTTCGAAGCAGTCTGCGAGACCTGAGAGAGCAGAGCCTTCAACAGGCTCCGCTCCTGCCTCACGGCAGCCAACTCAACCGCATGGAGGCGTTCCAAAGCCTCCAAGCGATCCGAGGGGTCAAGCTGACCAGACCCGGGGCGTCCTCCCGCCGCCTCCGCCCCCACTGCGAGATGTACGGGGGGAAACTCGCTGGATCGTCCAGCGAATTGTTGATCATCAGATCCGGACCCAACGTCCGGTTCATTTTCGCATTCGTTGGAGAGGATTCCCTCCGAGTCACGATACGTGGGAGCCGCGGAACGTCCTGATGGAGGACGTCCCGGAAATGGTGACGGAGTACGAAGCCCGCCACCGCCAGCTCCACCGGAGGGCGTAAAACTTGAGCGAGAGCTGTAGTCGCCTACAGCCCTCGGCTGAGTGTTGCGGTCATCCTCAACACTCGAAGACAGCTGCGCAATACAGTTTGCACGCAGAGTCTTAAGTTCGTCAGGCATACGAACACCCGTGTACCCGTTAATGTCTCGTTCAGACAGACGCACTGCCCCGGGACGGCAGTGCTCGCACGCAATGCCAGACGGCACCGCGCAAGGAATTCCGACCTCGACTGCACCCCGGTGCAGCCGCTCAATCTTGGGCCGCTTCGAGTATCTCTCGTAGCGTTCTCGCGCCAGGCGGATTCGCTCGCGATAGCCAGCGGGGTTGGTGTTGAAGTTGCCAACAAAAGCACCCCGGCTTTGACAAAGTGCCTGCCACTCGGGCACTTTGCTTTTACGGGAAGTATTCTTATTCCCGTACCACCGGAGCTCATGGAAGAGCCCGATGTAGTAATCGCGCCTTTGATCTGTGATCGAATCAAAGTCGAGCTACTTAGCGACATCATCATCATTGATGCCGCTGCAAGCATACAGCGCGTATGGACTAGGTGCCGATGTGGAGCTGTAGCGAGATTGGATCTCGCTCAGAGATGGCATCCACGGGTCGCGCAGCGGATTAGTGCGCGACGCCACATCACCAGACGGAGTGGAGTCGTCTCCACCCCGCGGAGCAGTCAGCGTTCCAGCGTCAGCGAGCGGTCTTTCGCTGTCTCTACGAGAGCGCTTTGACCTCGAAGCATCCGAGTCGTCTTAGCGGGGACGACGCGACCCACGCTAGATCCCTTGCGTTTTGGAGACAAGGCTTCCTTGTCTCCCTCAGTTTCTTCCATCTCGACATCACTTCCATAGTCGAGAGGAATGTCGTCGGTCGTAGGCGTCGTTGGCGTGCTCATTTCGAAATGAGCACGAGTTCTCTCCAAATTAGTTCTTGGATTGATGTGAAGACCGGCACATCAAGTCCTAACGGGGGGGGGGGGAGGGCTACACATTCGGTTCATCTGCAACATGCACTAATGGATACATTCGGGTAGACCACATCACACTGTGGTCACCTGTGGCCGAACTTGCTGCACTTCTCGCAGAATTCATTTTTGTTCGGGTTGTCCGGCCGAGGTGACTGCCATCCCGGGCGAGGATCTGCCTGGGGAGGAGGCCTCCACCCAGAGTGTTCCATCACACAAAATACAGCTTTGCGGATCTCCTGCTCAGTCGTCACGTCTTGGGCGGGCACACTTCGGGTCAACACTTCTGGATTGACGGCTTCCAGGTTTCCTCGCCCTGAACTTCGTGGTTCGGGGGGGACCTCTTCCGGACCATCTTCTTCGTCTTCGAAACGCACGCGTCCTTCGACTTCACCTTCAGATTCGCCACCGCTCAGACCAATGTATGCGCGACCTTGGCGCCCCGGCTTGAAACGTCTAGGCGGAATGTTGTCCGCCCTGAAGTCTCTCGTCCGGGGTGGCGGAGTGTCATAGCCTCCATCCAGACCCAGGTCCTCACCCTGCTACAGGACGTACTCGAGGTCGTCCAGACTGTGGAATCTCGTGTTCCGCAGGATGGCCTTGAGCTGTTGGTCGGTCAGGTTCTTGATGTACCGATTGATGTGATGAGTGGAATCCTTCTTGCCCTTCTTGTAGCGAATGCTAGACTTGACCGCAGCCTCGTTCAGCCTGTAGAAGAACTCCATGGCACTCTCGTTCGACTTTTGGCGCATGGTATAGTACCGTTCGGACTCGGACGTCCGGGCCTTCAAGTACTTGCGTTTGAACTCTCTCGAAAGTCGCTTCCAGTCTTTCTGCCCGTGCTTGGAAAGCTGACCGCGCCAATTCCGGACGGCTGACGACATCTTCATCTTGAGCTCGCTGATCTTCATCTTGTCCGTCCAGCCACCCTGAACCGACATGTTGACAAAACGCTTCCACCGGCTCCGGCGATCTCCCATGGAGGCCTTCTCGTCGAACTTCTCCAAAGTACTGGAGGAGACGTACAGCCGGAGGGTCAAGAGAGTCCCACCAACCTTGGTCGCGTCCGAAGCGTCCACGCCCGTCGGCAAGTCACCATCCAGACTGTCCTCAGAGTCGCTTGAACTCGAGTCCGACACATTTCCTGCACGGTGGGTGACTGAGGCGTCTGGGAGCGCCGCCCTGATTTGCGCCAGCAATCGTTCGGCAGTGTTCTTCGGTTCAGTTTGTGTCCGATCGCCAGTGACCTCTCCCATGATTACGCCACTTGTCTCAGTTGCTCGTTCAGGGTCAGACCCTTCGGGGACTTAACCTGAGTTGCTGAATTAAGGGGTGGTGTCGCACGTCCCACTTGAACTTGAGTGGATGTTGCCTGAAGGTTCCGGATTTGCTCAGCCTGATACCGTTTCATATTCCTCGCTGTCACACGCTCATCTTCCAATCGTCGTTCGAAGGCAGCTCGCTGTTCGTCCAGGTTCCTTTGAGCTTGTTGAAGCCAAGCGGCTTGCTCCGCCTCACGCCTCGCATCGACTTCCGCCTGCTGCTGCTGCAGGAGCTGCATGGCAGCGGCTTCTACGCGTTCACGTTCGACATTGGCTGCTTGGAGACACGCTGATTGAATAGCGGTCGCGACATCCTCGCGTTGCGCAGTAACTCCGGTATTCTCAACGGACATCCCAGTTAGACGACACTCAGCTTCTTGGGCGCGTCCTTCAACTTCGCGGGCGCGCATCTCGGCCTCTGCAAGCGCGTGTTGGACGTCCACCTCAGGCGGACTTGTCAGCTTTTGAGCTGCAAGTAGTTCCGTCATCTTCGCCAGTTCTTCACGGACCTGCTGCGCTTCACGTAGCGCGCTCACAGCGGCTTCAGCCACTCCAGTTGAGACCGAGGAGCCCGACCATCCGTTTCTTCCCTAACGGTGCGAGCGTCCAGAGTAACTCGAGCGTCGCGACGAGGATCGCTTCCGTGAAGGCTTCTTGGACGAGCGCCGACGACTTCGGGAGCTTCGACGGTGGCGACTCCGGTCAGATTCCGACTCAGACTCGCTGGACGAGTGTCTCCGGTTGGAGACTCTGTCCGACCTGCGTCTTCTCGACTCAAGCAATTCACCAGGCTTCGTGCTGACCGCGACTTCAGGGTCCGCCATGACGACGTTCTCCTGGTCGGGTAGAATTCTTCGCTCCGGGGTGATCGTTTGACGAGTCAAGTAGTACCCAAGCTCTCCGATTCCAGGTATGCCCGAACCAGAAGTCCTCATAGACATCACCATCGGGCCGTACGTGGCGAGCGGCATGCGTGCCCTTCCACCAGACTCAAGTGACGTCGAAGAAGATCCCGGTGAGCTGTTCCTGGATACGAGCGACTCGGACGTCGTGCCTCAGGCAGACCCATCAGTGGTGCCAACCAAGCTCGGGACAGGGTCCGAAATTGGCACTGTGGACGGGTCTTTCCGGTCAGACGTCGCAGTCGAAGGAAGCTCGGATGGCAGAAACGCAAGTGGATCCTCTCGCCAGGGTGGCCGGTGCTGCTGACGCTTTGACGGTGGTTCACCGACCGAAGAACTGGTTGTACTCCGGGCGGGACGAAGACCAGTCATGCGCAGACGTAGGACGTAGCTTCGTCTAAGCAGGTTGACCTCGTAGTCGTTCATCAATAAATCTCCGTCTTGATCTTCAGCATGGTAATCCAGGAATGGCGCCTCTTCAACTTCAGCTTCTCGCTCAAGTGCTGGAGTCACTTTGAGGGTAGCTCCAACGCAAAGTGTTCGCCACTCGGTCAACTCAGCAGCCAGGAGGCGTTGAAGGTCTCCGACCAGACTGCGTACAAGGTCCGCCGCGATCTTGGACGCACGCGTCCTGAACCACACTGCGCCAAGTTGTCGAAAAGGAATCCCGCCTCGAAGAGCAACGTCTGCAGAACAGCGACACACTTTCTGGGCGAGATGATGCCGACCGGAATCTCGGTGGCGACCACATCTTGAGCGGTAGCCAAGTCACGTCGGTCCAGATTGAGCTCGATCACGCAGGCTTGGATGGCATCATCCAGAGTCGCGCGAAGAGCCATGTACTTGGAAGTTGCAAGCGTGGCGGTGAGCCACGACAGAGAGTACGGTCGAGAATCTGGCCAGACATACTGCAGCGAAGGCGGGAGAACTCGTTCGGACCGAACTTGTTCCCACCGGGAAACTTGCTTCGCCACGTAAGTCTAGGCCACATCTTCACTCAACGGTTGCAGACTTGGTGTAGCAACCACTCGAATATCCGCTGAAAGTTGCAGGTCTGGCGGGGCCTTCACTTCCAGAAGTGCTGACGCTACCGCATCTTCGCCAGACACATCCTCCAGAACTGTCGGCAAGAGAACATCTTGAGCAGGTGCTCGAACGTTCACATCGTGGCCGGGCAGAGGGGAGTCCGGAACTCGACCCTCCACCCGGGACTCATCCACGTCGGCGCCTCCCACAGACGCCACTTCGGGTTCACCCAGACCGGGCTCACCCTGACCGGTCTCCAACTCGCCTCCAGCTTCACCGTCCGTCGACACTTTCTGCGCGTCGTCTTGGACGGGTGGCTCTGCAGCCGGCTGGTCTTGACTCAGAGACCGCTTCTTCTCCTCGCGGTCTGCCTTGCGCTTTTCATGCCCGCCTTCCGAGCCGCCCGGACAACTTCCTGCAGACTCGCATGCTCCTCGGGCAGCAGCCCCTCCGTGCGCCGTGAACTCCGCGTCGCCTCTTCACGCTTGCGACCCTCACGACCAGCGTCGCGCATGTCCTTCTTGCTTTTAGCCATAAGAACTAGTTTAGTGGGTTAGTACGCTTCCTCGTAATACACCAATGCAAAATATACAAACAACTTCGCGGTGAAATCCCTGGCTCGAATCCGGGCATGCGCACCAGCTGTGGCGAGGCGGGGGAACGCATTCCGCCCAGGTGTATAGCGACGCGCTCCGGTGACTGGAAGGTGCTCCCGTCCAGGGAGCCCTTCACTCGGAACACCTGAACGTGAAACGTCCAGGTAGCGTGTGCTCCTTGTGGCAATCCCTCTAGGTTCGTTTGTCTTCAAACCGGGAGATGCACCGCGGGGGGATGTTGATCGTATACCAATATCTGTCTTTGGAGAAGAGCGGAACGTCGCCTACTTGGACGTAGCTCCGACAGCCAAGATAACCACAGTCAATATAGAGTTATACACACAATTATACAGCCGTTCTTATTCTTAGACCTTTGAACGGTGGGTCTTCACACCAGTCAACTTAGCTGCACTTCCAGGACACTGGTCAATCCCGGTCAGCTTTTACAAACGCGCACCACCTCAGAAGTACTGAGGAACAGTTCAATACAGTTTCACTACCTATCACACAAGATGTCCTTTGATCACAATCCTGGATGGGACTTTCTTCCGATCTGTCCTGGATGTATACGGAAATATGAAATGTAGGATCGCCTAAGCGCACACTACAATGGAATATGAAATAGGGTAGATTTACCACGGGCTCCACACCCGGTACTCACCTTAACTTGGACTGCAGTATTGGGGGTGGAGTCCACACCTCTGGTTGTCCTTCTCCAGAGGGCCTTTTACCTTTAGCGCTTTATCGGGGTCGCCGGGAATGCACGTCCGGCCGAAGCTGTCCCAGCACTTGCGTGTTATAGGGGAAATTGAACTTTGTTTTTTTTATCTTCTGTAGCTATATTCCTGCAATATAGCACACATTCAGCTTTTGACTTACTTTTAGTATACCTTGGGGTGGCGTCATCATCTTGGGCGTGCTTGATCTGTTGTGGGTACAGGCGTGGGACTTCAATGTTCCATGGAATCTTCTCATATCCTGGTTGGTCGTCCTGGTCGGTCGGATATCACTTGGCTTGATTATACCTTGATCGTTCCGTCCAGGGTGGCCATTGTTCTTCGGTGTTCTTCGGTGTTCTTCGATGTGCTTCGGTGTTCTTCGTCACGTCCAGCCATGTCATGACGGGCGGCCACCGGTCTATTGTCGACCGGGGCTCTTGGTCGCTCCCGTAGGCTTGGCCCGTCGTTCGGCAGTTGGTCCATCCAGACTCATTACGTCCAGGGTATCCAACCCGATCCACGACTGGATGTGTGAACGCCAAGTCCCATATCTGTCACCGCGTCCCACAATTCCACACCAACCGGTACATTACTCCACCAATCACAACGCTCCACGTAAAATCTGCATTCCCATTGTGCCAAGATGCTTCCCATGTTGTCTCCACGTAGCACCGACACGCTGTGCTGCCAGCAGTGCAGCTCGTCCAGAAGCCCTTCAAACCAGAGCAAGTCGCGAGTACACTCGTTCATAGCAATATACTCGGCTTCGCAAGTGCTTTGTGCGTTGATAGGCTGCTTTCGTGAGGCATACGAAACTGGATTTCCATCTAGCAGGGTTACGTAGCCGCTCACGCTCTTGTAATCATCCGGGTCGTTCGCGTAGTCGGCATCCGAGAACCCAACAAGAGAGACCTTCGACGACTGGTGAATATCCATGACAAGTCCAAAGTCGGCTGTTCCGCGCAAATACCGGAGCACGCGCATCGCCTCGGCATAGTTGGCACTGGTGAAGTTGGTTAAGTAATTCTCAAGGTATCTCGTGGCATGAGCGATGCCGGGCCTTGATGCTGCTACCAGGTATTGCAAAGCTCCCATGATCTCTCTGTAGGGGTACTTATCCAGCTGAGGAGGTTCGGACGTCAACGGAGCAGTAGCTTGCGGCGTTGCAGACTCCTCGCAGTTTTCCATGTGAAATCTTCGTAACTCTTCGAGCAAATATCGAGTCTGGATGAACTTCACTCGCAGGCGGGGTCGATCCAACACCAAGCAGGAAGCGAACAGGTCCCAGCTCGCTCAGCTCAAATTGCTCTTTCTGTAGCCCTGCCACGCGTGCGCATTGGGCAGTTGGGCCCATGAGTAGCAAATCATCAACATACACGGTCAGGATCATTAGCAGCTCTCCAGTGTCCGACTTGAGCACATATAAACCGTAGTCAGAGTCGAGTCTTGCAAATCCAATCCGCACGAAAATATTATTCAGCGTATCGTTCCAGATACGAGTTGCCTGACGCAGTCCGTACCGACTCATGAGGAGACGACACACCATTGCCGGGTCGGCGCTTTCAATTCCAGCTGGCTGCTCCATGTAGATGAGTTCATCGAGGTCACCATACAAAAACGCCGTCTTGACGTCATACTTGAGAATATCCCAGCCATGTTGCACAGCGTAGTAGATAGCTGCACGAATTGACTCGAATCTCACGACCGGCGCATAGGTCTCCTGGAAGTTGAACCCAAACTCCTGTTTAAATTCATGAATGACCGGCCTCGCCATATAGCGCTTGATGTGCCCATGCTGGTCGCGCTTCAGGTCGTACACCCAACGGCAAGTAATGACCGAAGCACCACGTGTCATTTCTCGCCGCACCAGCTGTCAGGTCTGGTGTCGCCGCAACGACTCCAGTTCGTCCTGTATTGCAGCGCACCACTACGCCCATTGTGGTGAAGCACGCGCCTGCTTGCAGGTTGAGGGAATACCAACCTCTTGTGGGTGCTCGAGCAGGTTATTCACGGCGTAGTCCCAGGGTCGAACATTCGGTCGGCGTCGACGTCGTGCGAGATCAACAAATGTTGATGCAGTCTGCAAATCAGCGCTGTCGTGATCTCTGGCAACGTCAGTATCTTTTCGAGACAACATCAAGCCGGGCTTGCGCTTTCGCTTCTTCGACCGAGCATCCGGGGCAACAGCTTCGCTGTCATTGCTGGTGTCAACCGCATCGTCACACACAATTCTCCCACTCGCCGAAGGCAAGTGGTCATCACTGCGCTTCGGCGCTACCCTTGCCGGTTCTGCGCTCACACCAACGGGAGGCTGATCGCTCTCAACATCCACTGCATATGACTCCATACCATAAAATATCCGACCTGATGACCTTATCGGACCTGTGTACTGTACACACATTTATTTCGGGATTGGTAGTGCCAAAACTTTTGTCTGTCAATAACTTTTGAGTTTTTGCGTTTAGGGGAGACCAACAGTGATGGGTATGACCAAATTCGCTTAGTTTTTAGGCGGCAGGCAATCGTCTGAAACGCCCTGTGGGCCACGAAAACCGCTTTTTTATAAATCAGCATGCAAATTGGCTCGAGAGCCATGTGCTCACGAGCCGGTAAATTCAACAATGAGGCCCGACTTTTGCGATTGTCCGTATAGATTGGCATCTGTCCGGATATCTGAATGATGCCAGTAGCCAGTCAACACTGTGTACTCCTATTGGTTGCCTATCTGCCAGTAAGATCTTGCAACCTCTCATCTCAGCCAAGTCTTCACCGCCAGTGGGGCCTCAGCTGTCAGTCTCTCTTTTTCACCGCTACCACGCAGATCACCAGTTTGTGCCGCACAAACACTACGGCCCCAAGGCGCGTACACCAACGGCAGAGCGCCTCCGACCCCCCCCCCCCACCCACCAACGATGTAGCTCAACTGGAAGAGCGCAGGGCTCCGTCCCTGAGGTGCCTATTCAATCCAGGCCTTCGTTAATATGACAAATGGGTTGGAGGCCTCACGACGGTGTACAAGCATTGCGCTACGTCGGACGGCGCAGACCTCGTTTGCGACCCGAGCGATGGGCTACTGCGTGCTGCGAAGGATGTAGTGTGCAGGTCCGCGCAGAGCTGGCATGCGTGTGTTGCGATGGTGTCTGCGCGCTGTGGGCATGCATGTATGTATTTGAACCTAGTTTGTTAACTTACTTACTAACAATGTCCAGGACGTCTTGTGTGTAGCCAGGGGCCGGATCTTGGATTGCCGCTGTCTGGAGTAGCCGCTGATGGCACTGGATGATGGCGTTGAGAGTTCCAGCGCTGTGGGGCCCCTGGAGCTGCTTGAGGACAGCGGAGGAGCCACGCGAGTTGATGCCGTGTTGTGTTTTCAGGTACATCAGTACGGCATCCTCGGCGCGCTTCCCCAGCTCAAGCACCCGATCGCGATAGCTGGCGTCCGCTGGATCCAGAGCGAAGCCATCCCCGAGGAACAGCTTCATGATGGCGACGAGGAGCTTGGACTTCGACCGCTGCTGCTTCGGCGCCTCCATTTGTCAACGGGGCTTCTGTGCGTACTAGGTAAACCAAGTTGCGTGCAGGTCTGCTGCAGATCCTCTGCGTTGTTTTTTCTTTGGCTTGCTCACATTATCTGCGTCTTCGTCCCCTTTGGCTCTCTTGCGTGTAGGCGGCACAGGGTTGCCGTTCATCTTCGCCTCAAGCCTGTCCATGCGAGCTTCTTGCCGGTTAGAGTTCTCCATAAAGTGTGTAATGACAGCAGCTTGGTGGTCGATGACTTTCTGCTCGTAGCTTGTCTCTCGTGGCTTGGGATCGTGGTGTATGTGTGGCTTGTCGTCTTGTGCGCTGTCTTTACAGGAAACTGGAGCTTCGGTGAGATGCGTGGGCCAAGCGAGGAGGTCGGTCAGCGAGTGACCAGCATGAGTGACATAGATCTCGATGCGCTTCATTGCTGGGCTCTGGGGGCTCAAGTTCTTCAACAGCGGGTAGTGCCGGACTACGCATGCGGTACGCACATCCAGAACCTTCTTGTTGACGTTGTAGATTTCCGTTTCGAGCTGGTAGCAAGCAGCGAACAGGTTGCGCTGGACTTCGTCAATCAAGTCGAGCGTCTGACTGTCAAACCTTGAGAGGTCTTGAAGCGGGACGGCAGCCTTGGGTTTGTATCCGCTGAGCACTTTGGCGATCATGTGGTCTTGTTTGCTGGTGTTGAATATGTAGTTGAACCCCTTGTTTGTTGTAGTCAGGTTCCAAGCTCCCCGGTCGAAAATCCAGCGCACAGTCATCTCCGCGCAGCCGTTGGCGTGCTGGGCACCACCGCGGCGGAAGGAGTGCGACGTCAGGGCGACAGCTACACCTGCAGCATGCGCGACACGATCAAGAACCCGGTTGACGTGCGCGTTAATCGTCGGCGCGGTGTCAACCCTGGGAGCTGCAGCTGGGGCAACAAGGCCGGTGGCCTCCGGCCGTGCATTCCGAAGCTCAACCAGGGGCACATCAGGAGACAGTGTGACAGCCGTCTGTTGAGCTTGGTCGGGGAGGTTGTCGATGAGGGCTGAGCTTGGCGCGGCTTGGCCGATCAGGGCCAGGGCGACGGCGAGCAAGGGGCACGAGGCGAACTCAGCATCTGGGAAGAGCGACAGCCCTTGCCCTTCCGACGTCTTCATACGGACCAAGCGGAGGAAGAAGACGTCGGCGGCATCGATGAAGATGTTCCGTTTCCAGATCATGGACAAGTCGGAAGCCCGCCCAAACAAGTACCAGAGGAGACAGAGGAGAGCGGCATCTTGGTAGTCACTTCCAGAACATGCATTTGTATACAAATATACTAACATCTTTTTCAAGTCAGCCTTGGTACACGGTGGAGCTTTTGATATAAATCCACCACCATCTCGTTTCAGACAAAATTTATTGAGGGTTTTCCCCATTTTAAGCAACCGCGATTCTAGCGACGCTTGGTGCTGGGGAAATTGGTCCAGAAGCCAAATCTTTGCTTGCCGATAGTACTGCATTGCAGTATTACGAGCTAGCAATTTGCCCTTCTTGCCCTCACCAAACTCAAGATACATCCCAAACTTATCGATGACATACACAAAACTCTTACCGCTCTCATCTTCCTCGATACATTTTCTTACGTATTCCTCTTCTACTTCCCCACCTCTCAGGAACTTGGAAAACGGTGCAACGGCAGTCGCCTTGGTACGTAATGTATTGACCGGCTGTAGCTCTTCCAAGCCCATCGCGATGGTCCGATAAAGAGAAATATGACAATGATACGTCTTACACTTGAGAATTGAATGGGCATACACATATTTTACAGTTTTATCGGACTTGATACGTCCGATCGAATGGTTTAGATGACGCACCTACCCCTATGTAATTTGATTGGCTAAATTAAACATTTATCATAATAGTGATTGGCCAAAAACTATTGCTGTGTTATGATTGACATAGCTCTATCATACAAAACTCAAGTATGGTCCGATAAAACAACATATTCATCCATATGAGACTTCATGTGTACAATTGGCAACACTGGTGGCACCATGTAGTCTCCATACAGAAAGGTGTTCTTCAGCAGCTTCTTCACGTACGATGACTCGCACGAAAAATCTTCACGAAAAAGCGCATTTTCGTGTCTGCACGTACGAATACCACCAGAACAAAGATTCATCATCTTGTAGCCCTTTGTGTCAGCACTATAGCCAAGAAAAAGGCACATTGCAGTGCGAGATGCAAGCTTCTCCTTCTTGGCACGACTTTCAGGCGGCACTCGCATCTGAGCGATGCATTCCCATGTCCGAAGTAGTGAGAGGTCAGGAGGGTCACCAAACAGGATCTGATACGGAGTTTTGAAGTCGAGCACCTTGGGGGGTGTTCGATTCATCGTGTAGATCGAGTGGAGGAACGCTTCCCCCCACAAGAGATTTGGCAGCATGGTCGCTCTCAGCAGCGTGCGGGGCCGGGTTGTAATTACGCCGTTGGCTCATTCAACTATCCTGTTTTCCTGTGGAGAATAACCATTCGTGAACTGCCCGTCGATGCCTTCTTGATGACAAAATCCAGACAGCTCGTCGCCTAGAAACTCACCACCTTGATCACCATGCAGAACAACTATCGGCCAGTGCTGTGCTGAAACTTTCACTGCAACTGCTTCATCAGCGTTTTCACATGATCCGCAGCTTCACTCTTCGCCTTTAGCAAGTATCCCCACTTGAACCGAGTAGCTTCATCGACGACAAGCAAAAACATCGTATCTCCACTTGCCGTGTGGTCACCAATGAAACAAACATCCACCGACAGCGTCTCCAGCGGGGTCTTTCGGCGTCGGGGATTGCGCTTGTAAGTCATGCGCCTAATCTTTGACTCGGAGCAGGGTATGCATTCACAGGAATTCACATCATGCTCGTCTAGATCCACTCCCGAGTTTCACATGCTGTTTCACAAGATTCTGTAGCGTTTCGAGTCCCACCTGGCCCCAGCGGTTGTGAAATAGATGCATCGGCTTGGCACAAATTGCTGGAGGTTGTGTCATCAGACTCATGACCATGTTCAGCTGATGTGGCATTCGCATGTAGTAAATGCCATCACGTATTTTGAATTCCAGTTGAAGTGACGGCTTGGTCAGCCAAGCAGTACGATGAGTACGATGATCACGAGAGGTCGACAAATGAAATCCTCCACGCAGCTGCATGTAGCCTTGCGAGATGATGTTGGCTGGGGCTCCCGGAGAGTAAGCAACGTCATCCAAGAATCGGTCTTCTGCCTCGTTAGTGCGTGTTCACCACATGCATCAACACGGAACCGTGAATCGCTGCTGTCTCCGTACCACCATTGCCAAAAAGCAGTTGAGGCCCTGCTGAACTTACATCAAGTCTTGCAAACAGAGTCAGATCGTTCACCACGTTCCACTGGGAGCCTCCATCTAGCATCCATTCAACCTCGTCTGGGGCGAGCGGTTCGTGGCCTGGGTCGCTCACGTTCGTCATCACAATCAACGGCCCGGGCAGCAGATTTCAGATTTGTCTCGTCAAATCCCACTGGAGCAGTAGGTCCCGTTGGATCTTGGTTACAGCTCGGCGACGAAACTAACGACATTGAGGCATGACCACGCGGACAAATTGTTCCCGAGACACGAAGAATTGCGCTCACGATCGATGGTGGAGCCTTGGCCGCTGCGTTACTTCTGCGTGCAAGCCACGCTTCCTTCTTCTTTTGCAAGTCGGGGGTCAGCTCCTTGGGACAGTCACTGTATCAGTGCTCACAGCTGTCACAGTTCAGGCTCATTAGTATTCTTTTGTTTGACGCAGTCTCATATGTGGACTACAAATTCGTTACTTAGTGGATCAATGCAATAGTCAAGAGTAGTCTCTTATAAAAACACATTTTAGTATCTAATGTGACAGGTTATGCGATGTTAAAGCTATGCAGATATTGAGACCGCGTCAAACATAAGAATACTAATGAACCTAAGTACGAATCGCGACAAAGGCGCACCATTAAAAAGAGAGGCGTCTCCTCTTTCTAATGAACCCACGTGCGTTTTACAGAAGTCGAAACCGACAAAGTTATGGTCCCTTGAAAAAAATTATCTCCCTTCTCAGACCAATAACTCGATTTTATTTTTGTTGGCTAAGGGTAAAATTATCGTGCGCGTCCAATGGAACCATCCAGAACTCCTACTTCGAAGTTGAACGTCCTCAAACCTGCTTGCTTCAAATTAGTGACATCCTTTTTCCATGAGTATCATTATGATGTGCTCACGAAACATTAGTATTAAATTGAACCATCCAAGGCTCTGTGGAACACACTGTAGCTACCATCCGTCTTCAGCCTGTAGTAGTCTGGGCGTTGCCCGTCTTCCGCGTTTTCGTAGCTGCGACCACTTTATTCGTAGTTGAGGCACGACGATCGCTATTCTCCTTCGCAGCACTGGCAATGCTCTCTGCAAGCTTGCTTAGCAGCTTTATTGCTGCACGGTGTTCGCTACGAGCTTGTGTAGCAGCTTTAGGGTGGAGGTAGGGGGCATGTCTTCTAAGAACTGGGTTAGCATGCGGCCCACTTTGACACTATTTGCCAAGATGCTATCCACTGTGCGCTGAGCCGGCATCTCAGCGCACAGCTTGCACGATGTCATGATCCGCCTCCTGCAGTGCTGCTCGTGCAAGCATCGGAGACAGCGCGCTGGCGGGTGGGCTTTTGGTAGTGGAGGCACGCGCAGCGACTGACAGCGTGGTCGACGGCGACGGTGGGTCGGCTTGCTTAGTGAGCTGCTATCCCTTGATCGATTCTCGAGTTAGCTCGCTTTAGTGACCATTCGGTTTCTCCAACTCAAAACGGCCGATTTCTCAATAATTCACATAGGTGCGAATTTGGTTGGCCCAACTTTGAACGCGATTATCTCGATAACTCTAAATGACACATTAGTATCATTTGGTTATGCGTGGTCTCATATAAGGTTGAAGAGTTCGGAGTGGGTGCAAATGTTTTTAGTTAGCGCCTTGCGTGGCGAAATGTACGAAAACAGTATGCGGTCTGCTTAAATAATTTTAGCGTTCGGGACAAAAAGTGGAAGTATTCGTGCGTGCGTTTGTGGCGCGATGTGATTTAGACTCAATAATGGCGCACTGTATTCTAGTAGCGCTGCCGCCGGAGAAATCGCTGGCTACAGTAAAATTAAATACACATACTGCTATAGATGCCGACGATAGCATCAGGCCGACCTTGTTTGTATCGTCGTACGGTCGAACTAGCGGGCGGCGTAGATGGTTGGTGGTTGCGAGTAGTTGTGAACCGTGAGTCTAACTACTTCGGCGCCACAGCAGCAGAATTTTACCGTGAGTACGGGGCGGGCTGCGGCGGGGACCGAAAAAGCTAGACTGGTGGCGGTGTTGGTGGCCAAGCCTACTCGCTAGATTGATTGGTAGTGCTTTGACTGATATTTGACCTTTTTGGCTCGGAATTCCGGGAACCCTCCCCTACGGATAGTTCCGCGATTGAATAATAGATTTAGCACAAACATGTATCCGTGTGCGACGTATTTCCGGTCACTTCATATTTCCGGTCGAGCCAACCATGTATTAAGCGTCAAGACTGTAGCAGCGGTGACGAGCCCACGAGTGGCGTTTTGATTGGATAGTTTGATCGATTGGAAGTGCGCAATGCTCCCCTTCCGTTTGGCGTGTCGTTTGATCCATTTGGCATCATTTTCACGTTACATCGAGCAAGTGCAATTAAGTCTCGGACATGACAGCGATCACGGCGGAAAAAGCGAGCAAGTACAAGCAGGGCATGCTGCTCGTGAAGGAAGGGGTGTCTATCCGAAAGGCTGCGAAGAAAGTGGGCGTTCCGACCGAGAATCTGCGCTCTCGTGTGGCTGGCGACGTGCCAGTGGAGTGCCGCACCGGCCCGATGCTGACGTACCTGTCGGCAGGAGCTGAAGAAGGCCTCCTAGAAGTGATTGAGCACCGAGCCTCTCGTGGGTTCTGCGTTGGCAACATCGAGCTTCGCTGCCTCATCCGGCAAGCCGCTATTGTCTCCGCCACCCGGCCTATCCCGGAGAGCTTCCCGTGCCGCACCTACGTCGACAGGTGGATGAAGAAGCACACCGAGAACATCTCGTTTCGCAAGGCCAGGATTTTGGAAGGGAAGCGTGCTGAGGCTTCCACGGAGGCTGTGGTTCGCTACTACTTCGGTAATCTGGAAGCTGCTATTGATGAGCTGCAGCTACGGGATCGCCCCGCTCAGATATGGAATTGTGACGAAACTGGTGTATGCCCGCAAGGTCGCTGTCAGCAACGTGTCGTCGCTCCCAAGGGCATGCCAGCAAACGTTCAACGCTCATCAGATCGCGAGAATGTGAGTATCATGGGCTGTATTAATGCAGACGGCAGTCATATGCCACCGATGTATATTTTCGCTG
>JAHQIV010000597.1:0-18612 GCA_030463285.1 Phytophthora europaea
CCGCGGCCTTCCTGACCAGCCAGACGGCCCTGACGCTAAAGAGAGCCATCACGGCCGAGCTGAGGCGCCCCGTGCCGAGTCTCAAGCTGCTGTACCTCACGCCCGAGAAGATCGTCAAGTCCGCGGAGATGGCGGATCTGCTGCTGACTCTGCACCGCAACAAGATGCTGGCCAGGTTCGTCATCGACGAGGCGCACTGTGTCAGTCAGTGGGGACACGACTTCCGACCCGAGTACAGTCAGCTCGGGATGCTCAAGAAGACGTACCCGGACGTGCCGCTCATGGCGCTGACGGCGACGGCGCCCCCCAAGGTGATTCAAGGCGTGCAGCGCTCGCTGCGCATCTCGGACGGACCGGTGTTTTCGATGAGCTTCAACCGCCAGAACCTGACGTTCGAGGTGCGGGACAAGCCGCTGGGCAGCGACTTGAAGGCCTTGGAGGCGCTCTACGAGCTCATCTCTAAGACGTATCCGCGCGACGCCGTGGGCATCGTCTACTGCATGACCAAGCAGGACAGTGAAGACGTGGCCAACTACCTGTTCGACCGCGGACTGAGCGCAGACTTCTACCATGCTGGACAGTCGGCAACGGACCGGCACATGGTGCAAGAAGCGTGGCAAAACGGCCAGCTCAGCATCGTGTGCGCCACGATCGCGTACGGCATGGGCATCAACAAGCCCGACGTGCGCTACGTGATCCACTTCTCGGTAGCCAAGTCCATCGAAGGCTACTACCAGGAGGCAGGGCGCGCCGGGCGAGACGGCAAGCCGTCGCAGTGCGTCATCTTCTACAGCGCGCGGGACATCTCCAAGATGCGCAGCATCCTCTTCATGCCGCAGAAGGGCATGACCAAGCAGACGCGCGCCGTGCACATGGAGAAGCTGCGGGCAATGGCCGAGTACTGCGAGGACGACACGACGTGCCGGCGGCAGCAGCTCATCTCGTACTTCGGCCAGAAGTTCCAGCGCTCGGACTGCAACCGAACGTGCGACAACTGCCGCCGCACGCAGCGCGCCGCCCGCATGCACCGCTGATCCCCTCTCGAGCCACACTAACTAACTAACTAATAGCATCCATGTCATCTGTAGGTCCGTCCATCCAGAAGCCCCCGAAGCAACAAGCAGAGCGATACGAAGGAGGTTGTGGGTGGGTGGGTATGTGTGTCCAATTGATTGCAGGTCTCGTGCCCTGCTTAGTCGTTCCACTGCTTCTTGCACTGCACGCACTTGTAGAAGGTCGTGGACGGCTCGTCGGCCGACCGGATCTGGATCTGCATGAAGTAGGCCTTGGTGAACTCGCAGTGCGGGCAGCGCGTCTCGGTCTGGTCCACGTTCTCCCAGGCCTCGTCGCCGCCCAGCACGTCGTCCACCTGCTTGCGTTGCAGCGGCACCTTCTTCTCCACCTTGTCGTTGATCTGGAACAGGTACGGACACGTCTGGCAGAAGAAGCGCATGCCGTCGGACTGCAAATACAGCTCAGCAACCCGTCAGCTGCATAGAGAAAGATGGCTACAGTTGCAAGTACTAGAGCACGCACGTCGGGCTCCACGAGGAGGATGTTGCCGCACGACGGACAGAAGTGCATGATCTCTCTCCACCGGTGATGGATGTGATGACTCCGAGGGACTGGTCTGGAATGGAGTTCGAAATGGCTACATCCGTCCCAGCCAATCACAAGATGGCTACAGCTGGTCATTGGCGATACCGTCGTCATGGCTGCAGCAGCGATCTCGGCGTCTTGGGCGCGCTGGCAGCGCTTCCACGAGCTGCACAGAGGCCGCGTAGAGCTGGACGTCGCAGAGGCTGAAGCGCAGTTCGAACTGGTCGCCACGGGCCTCTCCCTGCTCCCCGGAGAGCTCCAGAACCTCTTCCAAGATGACGCAGAGCAGTTTGTAGCCATGTTGACGCCTCTGCCTGCGACCCAAGAGCACGACCAGCAGTTCCACTTCACTCTCGTGTCGGCGGCGCTGCTGCTGCGTCAGTATCTGCAGTCGAAAGATCCGCAATCGACGCAGCTATTGGCCGGTCCATTGATGACCCAAGTGCTGCTGCCGGTGCTGCAGTCTCAACGTCAGTCATGGCTACATCACGCGGCGCTGGGGATGGTGCAGACATTGTTGCAATATGAAGGGGACAAGGAGACGCTGGAGGTCATTTTCGACCAGGTGCAGACACTTTTGACTGACACACTCGAAGACGATGTCGGTTATGACTCGCTGTGTGGACTGCTGGAGGTGTTGCTGCGTCAGGATGGAGACTTGATCAAGATGGCTACACCGGTTTGCAGGCTCGCGACAACGCAGTGGAGACAGCACCCGCAGTTCTTAAGAGCGGTGGTGCTGCATATTGTGCCGGTCGTGCTTGAAAGCGACTGTGAGAACGCTGGGGGGTTGTATCTGCAGCTGCTGGACATGGTGGTCACTGCGTGTGACGTGGTGGATGTGGACTTGAGTGCGAACGTTTTCCCACAAGAGGTGCTCTACTTGGTGTGCGTCGTGATGCCCAAAGCTCCACGTGAGTTCATCGCCGACACGAGACTGCAGAAACTCGTGTGCGTTGCGTTGAGACACAGCGACCCGCTGCTGAGGAAGCAGGGGCTGCACATTCTGAAGGTCGCGTTCTCGGACTGCGCTATGAGTTCCGAGGCCCACGAGAACAAGACGAAGGTTACGGCGCCTTGGGTGGATACGTGGCAGAACTTCCTGACGGCGTCCGAGGTGATCCAGATGCACCACGAGCAGCACCTGATCGAGCAAGTTTGGCCCCAGGTGGCGGACCTTTTGACGAAATACCTGATCGTTGAATATGGTCCAAAGCAGCAGCAGTGCAGCGAACAGTGGCCGGTGCAGCTCACTTTCGACTGGATGCAGAGCCTGCTGGTTCGGCTCTTCGCCCACGACAACCCCGTCGTGAAGCGGCTGTTCATCTCCAACTTCATGGAGACCTGCGTGCAGTCCTGGCAGACTTGGCAGACGCAGCGCAGCGTTGACGTTGATCGCAGAGCTTCGTTTGCCTGTGCACCCGCGTTCCAGCAGTTTGTGCTCCAACATTTGCTGCGCGCGTGCAATGACCCGGTGCTTTACAAGCACGCACACCGCGCTCGCTTCCAGGCTCTGGCTGCGAACTTCCTCGCGTCGTTTCTCGCTTTCCAGATCGCAGGAAGTGACGAGGCCTGTGTGCTCGATGAGTTTGTTGCGGCGATTGAAGCAGCAATCTTCGGTGAAGGCTCGGACAGCCACTCGCCGGAGGCTCTTCTGAGCATGCTGCAAGTGTTCCAGTCTGCGCATCTGAAGCGTGCAGCTTCCTCCGCCCCAACGAAGATGCTGTTGAGTGCAGCAGCGGTCGACCGCCTTCGATTTGTGCTGGATGTGCATGCCATGCAGTCCTTCTCGCAGGCGATGCGGACGAAGATGCTTCGGGCTCTCACTCACGCACTCACTGGGGGATACGTCAACGCGTCGACACTTTCGCTGTCTGCATTGGCTCGTGTTCTCGGTGTCTTCCCAACTAGCAGCTTGATGAGCGACAATGGCGAGGCGCTACTGCATATTCTAGCGTGGATCAAGTCCTCAACTGCTGCTGATAGCTCGCCCTTCTTCTCTTCAGCTCTAGTGTCTGCACTTCAAGCGTACTTGAAGCCGCAGGTGGAAGGAAGTAACGAGGATGTGCTGGGTCCTGCTCAGCTAGCGAGATTGGTGCTGTTTACAGCAGAAGTATCGAGCGATTCGGAGCTGCATCGTCCAGAAGAACCATCCGAACGTCGGGCTGCGTCAAAGGTGCAGCTATGTGCTCCGATTAACGCTTTGCTGTCCAATGCTTCAGTACAAGACCTGGATAGCGCGCGTCTTGTGCTCGTGATTGCCAAGCTTGAAGAGCAAGTCCAGGAACTCGTGAGCTTTTGCTCCTCGATGCCCTCGAATTCAAGTTTCAAGTTTTCGTTTCGACGCAAGAGCTTCTACGATGGTCAAGTCAACTGCTCGTACCTCTTCTCTTCCGCTATGACTCTAATCCGACGATGGCTGGATAAGACCTCCTCTGGACCTGGGGATGAAGCGGACGATCACGAAAAGGAAAGCACGATGGAATCTGTGACGTCCGCCGTGTTTGTGCTGTCACAAATGAGCACGCACAAGATGAATTCTACAGGCGAGCTGGGCGAAATCGAGGCGCTTGACGCTCTCTGTGAGCAACTGAAGAGCGTTCTAGCAGAGGCAGAAGACCGAACAGTCTTCGACTTGGCTTTGGCTGCTAAGTGCTTGTCCATTATCGGAGCCGATGGCGCTGCACTTGACTCTTTGCGGGCATTTGAAAGCGAGCGTATCCTCCCGCTTCTTCTCGCACTTGACACGGGCCGGCGCTACAGCGGGAGACTGGATGCAAGGTGTGCTATTAGCCTGGCTGCTGACAAGTGGGTGCTGCTCCATCACGTCGTTGAGGCCATGTCATTCATTGACACGAAGCTCTTGCGAGCTACATACGACGCCTGTGTGGAGGCGCTGCCCACTGCAGGCATGGACCCGTCGGCTTTGATCCAAATGGTGAACGTGCTGTCGCTTACGCTGTCACAAATGGCCAGTCCGCTTGCAAGCGCTGCGGGCGTCGAACATCTTGACAACTTGCTCCAAAAGATCTGGAGCGCTTACAGTGACAGCAAGGCGAAACCTGATGCACTTACTCGAGCTGTTGTCGTGTGCATGTTCCAGCCTGTGTTCCTGCTCCGTCCTGGCTTGACCGCCACGATGAAGGACTGGATCGCAGAGTTCATCCGCTTCGGCTCCAGACATCGACCCAATGTGATCTTCCACTTGGCTTGTCGGCTGTGCCAGACGTGGCGTGCTCACCCGGCTTCAGCGCTTCGCTTCGCTGATGAACTCGTTGAGCTTCTGCTCTACAAGGAACCGCTTATCGACGAAAAGGAGCAGCTAGCAACGGATGCGAGCGCTCCATTCCAAGGGTTCCAAGGCTTCTCTCCAGCTAGCGACGGACAAGTTGCAGCCGTCCAGAGCCACGCTAAGGACAGGTTCGTTCGACTGGTGGTGCTGAGCTTCCTGGATGATGTAGCGGTCGATAGCAGCGCTTCAACTTCCGACACTCAGCAGCTCATGGATGCTCTTCTCGCTCAGCTCCTCGCACTCAACACGACGCCCGACTGGCAGAAGCAGCACATGCTCAACAGCGATGGCTTCGGCAAGAAGTTGCGGTCGTGGCAAGCGCTTTGCATTGTTGGCGCTCACACGACCAAACCGCAGCTTACAGAGCTGCTACCCACGCTGCGAACCGCCTTCGCAGTCCCTCAGTTGCCAAGCGTGCGCTACTACATGGAGTTGTTTGGGATGCGGATGGCTACGCAATTTCCTCGCGAGATCTGCTCGGGTCTGTTGCTGCCGATGCTCCGCGATGTGAACTTGATGCCGCAAGTGGGCGCCTCGCTGCTGCTTGTAGCTGCATATCTCGCCAACTACAAGCTGGATGACAGCAGTCTCGACATCGACTGTGGAGAGCTGCTGGAGACGATGCTACCGTGGTTGAACACATCTCACGGATACACTCGAGTGCTGGCGCAGTTCCTGCTGGCCAAGGTGCTCCCTCGCCACGTGCACCAACTCCAGTTCAACTCAACAAGCGACACGCCTGGTCTTCGCTTTCTGGAGGGCACTGCCCGCTATCTGAGCACCAACAAAGAGTGCAAGCGCATGCTGCGCCGCCAAGCGCGTCAGCTGGAGGAGTTCCACCCTGACTACGAGAGCTCTTTGCTCGGCATGCTCTCTTCGGGCTTCATCAGCGAGTTCGGAGAGCTCTTGCCGCGAGACGAGGCGCTGCGGTTCAGCGAGCAGCTCAAGACCGCGATGAACGAGCTCTACGCGCAGTACCAGCTCGAGAACTTCACCCCAGCGCCATCTTCGGCTATCGAGGCCAGTTCTACCTCGTCAGAGACTCCAAGTGCTAGTGCGGCACTCACTGTTCAGCGCAAAATCGACACCACGGCGTTGCTACTTGAAGACAGCGCTCTGCCTTCCGCGATGCGAGCCGACTTTGACGCTGCTCGTCGTGGGGCCACACTCAACGCTCGTCAGCGGCCTCGACAGCCTCTCATCATGTGTGCAAGCTTGGTCGACAAGATCCCCAACTTGGCCGGACTCGCTCGAACGTGCGAGATCTTCAACGCGCAGAAGCTCATTGTGCCGAACGTGCGTCTGGCTGAACAGGACGCCACGTTCGCCACGGTGAGTGCTACGGCGCACAAGTGGATGCCGCTGGAAGAAGTTCGACCACAGGGCGACGAAATTCGTCGGGCGTTGCTGCGGTGGAAGAGCGAGGGATACACCATCGTGGCTGTGGAGCAGACAGCAAACAGCGTGAGCCTTGCGAACTACACGCTGCCGCGCAAGATGGTGCTGGTCTTGGGTCGCGAGAAGGAAGGCATCCCGGTGGATGTCCTGCAGCTTGTGGACGTGTGCGTTGAGATCCCGCAGTTTGGTCTCGTGAGGTCGCTGAACGTGCACGTGAGCGGAGCTCTCATGCTCTGGGAGTACACGCAGCAACAAATCATGTCCGAAGCGATCGACTCAACGCTCTAGGAGCTGGATAAGTGATGCAATACAGGGGGTGAAGCTCAATCATCGCGTTTGAGGATCGTTTCGTGCTGCAGGAGGAGGAGTTTTATGGGATCAGCCACGTACCAGCATTCATCAAGGTAAGCGCATGCATTCGTGTTCGTATCTCGTTCAGCATCAGCTCACTTGTCTTTATTCCTCTCATCCAGCACTTCCACCACAGTCCTACTCCATCCCATGGCCAAGGTTTACCTCCGTCCTCGCCCGTTGGCCACCTCCGAGCTAGGAGACGAAGTTGTCGAGTACAAGGTCGATGACAACGGGAACTTGCTCGTCGCCGACAAGAAGTTTCAAGACTTTGCTCGAGTTCTTTCGACGGAGAACAGCGAGGCTTACGCTCAAGCAATCAGTCCGATGGTGGACGGAATGCTAAGCGGCACCACTTCGTGCTGCTTCGCTTACGGTCACACGAACAGCGGCAAGACGCACACCATCTTCGGGTATGGCGCTGAGCTGGGCCTGTGTCAGCGTCTGGTCCAAGACTTGTTCGCTCGGAGCAACGGCCAATTGCTGGTGCAAGTTCGCTTCTACGAGCTGTACAATGGCAAAGTGTTCGACTTGCTCAACGACCGCCAGCCTGGGTTTGTCCGCGAAGATGCCGACGGAACAATCCACGTGCGAAGTGCCACGACGCTGGGACCTAATGGGGAGGTGCTGACGCAGTCTCTGCAAGCTGCGTACGGAGATTCTGCTGCTGAAGTTGTCGACATCATTCGTCAAGGACGGAGTCTTCGTGCAGAGGGGACGTCGGAGCTGCATCACCAAAGCAGTCGCTCACACGCAGTTCTCGAGCTGGAGGTCGTGACTTCTGCCCTTGCTGGGGCACGCACACAAGTCGCTTTGGCGCAGTCACGTGTCGTTCCGCTCGGAAAAGCTCGCGACGACTTGTTCATCGCGATTCAGTCGCAAATGTACATGGTCGTAGATGGAAAATACACGCAATCCGGCGTTCAGCCACCTCAAGAGGATCAAGACCGACTTGAGGTGCTGAATGGACAAGTTGACGCTGCGGAGGCGGAAGTGGCGGCCCTGAAAGTGAACGTCGATGCAGAGAGGGCGAAATGCCCTGGAGGGATGTTCGTGCTCGTTGACCTCGCTGGAGCTGAGTACACTGGCGAAGGTTTAGCTCGCAATTCGCAAGAGCAGAAGGAGGCGCGAGAGATCAACTCGAGTTTGCTCGCGCTCAAGGAATGCATTCGCGTCCAGGCTCGCCAGGGAACGGGACACATCCCGTACCGGAACTCGAAGCTCACGATGCTGCTCAAGTGCTACCTTGAGACCGACAACGCGTCCTCCGCTATCATGATCATGAATGTGTCGTCGGCTGCAACAAACCTGCGCAAGGCTCTGGACTCGATCAGGTACGCGGCTCTAGTCGCTTCGGCATTCAAGACAACCGCGGCGAAGACGGGGATGCAATCCAAGCGCGCTAAGTGAAGAGGTTTGAATCGAATGACGTTCATTGCAGTGCGCTCACGGTTTATGCTTGGGGGTTGATGTCGGCTGGGGGCTTTCGAGCTATTCGGACGCCTCGTACTTCCAGCGTTAGTGGTTCTATCTGTGCAGAATTGTTGACCTGGTGCTGGTGATAGTGTTTGAATGGGGCCATGGGCCGCATTCTCGAAGGAAGCACTGGCGGGGGCGGGGGCTGCACGTCAAGCTGATTGCACGAAGAATTAGGACCATCTTCTCCACATTTGATCAATTGTTTTGCGACTTGGCTTACCCGTATCAACTGAGAGGCTGCTTCGTTCTGCTGAGCATGGACGTCTTTATGACGCTGAAGCGAGTGTGCTGGGCGATACGGAGATCGCAGTTCCGAGGCACGAGGAGGCGAGAGAAAAGTTTTCTTGATCGCAGATTTTTGCTTGGCCTTGTTGCAACGGCTTGGGGCTGGAGGTGGGAGATTACTTGGTGGATTATCGATTGTAATTCGTGCAGCTCTGTCTTCTGTGGTGCCGTGTATCTGTAACCAGGGTGATTGAAGTACTTCTGTGATGCTCGGTCGCTCTTGGGGCGTCTTTCGTAGCATCCTGCTGACCAAATCGCGAGCTTGTGAAGAGATCGCGACAGTGTCCAGTGGATCGTATTCACTTTGAGTGATTCGGAAAACGACAGCAGGATATGACACTGCTGCAAACGCGGGTTTTCCTCCTGAGAGCAGCTCGTACAGCACGCAGCCAAGCGACCAAATGTCCGTAGCAAGACCGTGAGGCTCGCCCTCCAACAGCTCGGGGCTCATGTAAAGCGGGGACCCAACGACCGTCGAACTCAAAGCCTGCGCTTCAAGCACTTGATCGGACCCGCTGCTTGGTACGAGCAGCTTGGAAGTGCCGAAATCGCCCAGCACAACTCGCCCGGACTGGAAGAGAAACACATTAGCGCACTTCACATCGCGATGTACCACACAATGGGCGTGCAGGTGGTGAACTCCGTGAACAAGCTGGGCGAATATTCGGCGCGCTTCATGCTCCAGCATTGGCCCTTGGAGAGTTTGCAACTGGTGCTCAAGGTCTCCCCCATCCACATGCTCGAGGATAAGGACAAGAACCAGGTCACTTGACTCAGCAGAATGAGCCCGAAAGGCTTCGCAGAACTTGACGATATTTGGGTGGGCTGGGAGCTCTTGGAGCAGAGCGACTTCATTCAGACACCTCGATCTACCGGTCAACACCACGATCAGCTGTGTACCATGTAATTAACCTCCCCGACGTCAAGCCATCCATCCTACCGCTGGTCAGGAGAGCGGAACGTCAGATCGATCTCTTTCAGACACACACGTTCTCCAGTCGCAACACGCTCGCATAGGAACACCTACAACCAACAATAAAAACTTAAAAGTAAGCTCGTTAGAATACAACAATCTACGAAGCTCACATCTCCGTAAGTGCCTCGGCCGATGTGTGCCAGCCGCCTATATTCATCAAGCGACCTCACTGGAAGGTCTAGTGTTGCCATGGTGCTGGCAGAGTAGCTAGTTGAGAGTGGCAAAGGAGATATGGGTCTTATCTCCGCTATATTTGTGGAATCCGCCGCCAAGATGAGAGATCAATTCCAGCGCAGAGCTTCTCCGCCCGAGTGGAAACACTTGATGGTACTCTCGAGAATTTTGTACGGTATCGCTGTCGGTTCCTCGTGTACCCAGCTCCCTCCCAAGCCTTGACTCTGACGGCACACAGACAGCTAAGACAAGTCGTTAGAGACCCTTGTGCTAATGACGGACCAACTCATAAACCGCGAGCTCACCGTCCCGTGGATGTCGTTGGAGTAGCCCGTAGCTAGCGGCTTCGTGGTTAAGACGACCGTCGCCATGTCAGCAAGTGCACAACTCTGTAGAACAGCAACAACACAGATGTCAACAGTTTGTCTCAAACCTTGAGCTCCCACCCAACGCCATCGTACGAGCGGTCTCGACCCCGGTAGATCCGTGTCCGCATGGCTCAGCAGCACCACGTTCGCAGCTCCCTAAGCCAACACATCAAGCAAAAGCACAAGCATCAGCACCCCCTCCACCATGACGAATCATCAACAACCGACGTCGCCCCCACATTCTTCTCCTGAGTCAGCGTCTTGCAGCAGCGCACAAACTCGAGTACCGCAGTGTCTCCAAACTTCCACTTGAGGGCACTGACGTCGTCCAGCACAATGGTCACCCCACTGTCACCCGCGTCACCCACTTGGGTGGCAAAAGTCCTCAACGTGTCGAACAACTCGGTCCACGGTCTCTCGTCCGCCTCCAATTGGGTCCAATCCAGCACCTGGAGCTGCTGTTTGCTCTGACAAGCTGCGAAGTTCACGCCCTGCTCCGAAAATCCACCCAACACATTAGAAATCCCCTGTATATTGTCCCCATTTAATGGACTGTACTGAACGCACCAATTTACGTCCAACTGCCGCATAATGCTCCGGGGTGTTGGCACTCGCCACGAGACACAGGCGGTGGCCAGCCTGGAGGAAGAGAGACGTGAAGTGGTGCACCAGAAACCCCCCACCGGCCTCCACGCAGTCCTCAAGCACCACCAACTGCCCTCGAGGCGCCGATGTCGGCGTCCAAGTCAACGAGTCCCCGAGGTGATACAGAGCCTCCGCCATCCAAATCGTACGGTCACCTGTGCACACGGAAGCCCATAGACAAGACAATTGTCGGGAAGATACTTTCTCATCGACAGCGACTCGGTACTTTTTGAGTTTACTTCAAGTGATAAGGTACATGAATGAGTACCCGATCATGTCCTAAGCTTCTAACTTGTGATGGCATTATTCAAGTCCTCAACTGCTAGCGGGTACACTGGACCGCGAAATAATGGGGAGCAGTCCACAAACGAAAGGAGCCTGCCATTCACAGCATTGGTGGGGTCCATAAGCTGTGTGGAGTAGGTATCGGAAGGCGATACGCTGAAGGAAGTAGAGTTGCCGTCTAAAATTCGCTTCCAATCTTCACAGTACGCGGAGCCACTAGCCAGAATCGGTGGTGGGTACGAAATCGTGCTCGTGTGCTCTAAGAGTTGGTCGGTCCATGACCAAAAGTAGGAAACGGCAGTGTCTGGGAGAGCGACCGAAACGATTGTCGAGGAGACTTTGGTGACATTGTGGGGAAGATGACGAATGTTGGTGTCGCCGACTATCAGGTGGGTCACTCCTTCCACCTCGAAAAGCTCGAGCGGGAGATCACTGATCGGGTTACCCGTCAAAGAGAGGTATCCTGCTGCTAGATGCAGCAGCGGTGTGGGCACGCTGGGAAGCTGACTATACTCAATAAGGATCTGCGAGCCTGGATTCCACTTGGTGTGTAGATCGTCGGGCAACTCGCGCAGATTGGTGACACACAACTCAAAATCGTACAGGAAACGAGGGGAATCGCTCGACTGCAAGCCCGCTGGCAGCAAACCGGCGCTCATATTGACTCGAATCAGCAGCACCCCTGCTAGAAGTGGGTGGTTCGTGTTGGTGATAGCTGCTGATTCTCTCCAGTGAACAATTGTCGAGTTGTAGACTTTGACGCCATGAAGCTGGTGGAACTCATTGAAGACGTCGGGCACGTCGAGCGAGGGACAGTGCCGGATCAGCATCATCACAACGCTAGACCCATCGAAGGCACGCCATAGTGAGTCAACTTCATCCCGCTCCCCAGAAATGTTGAGGCGGTGGCAGTCAAGCCCCACGAGGTAGCACGATGTACCGGGAGCAGCCCAGGGTCGCACTTGCAGCAAGCACTGCGGTAGTGTAAGTTGCCCCGAAGCTTGAATATGTAGAGCTAAAACTAAGCAGCCCCACACCAAAAACAGCGCGTGTACCACCCGATTGACAACTCGTTGCAAGCGTACAGTGAAAACCGAGCTCCTTTTGCTTCCTGGCAATGTCAGACGATCGGGTGGCATGACTTGCGTGCATTTCTTGACTGTCATTTCTTGTGATATCACTGTCACCGACAGTCCGATTTGGTTTGTTCGGCGATACAGGAACTCCTTCATACTGGTAGTCGTCATAAGCAGACCCAGAGAAAAGATTGCCCGACTCACCAGGTCTGACCACGACACTACAAGGACCATTTGGAGCTCGTTTAGAGCCCGAGCTGTCCATTCGTCGTTGTACCATTTTACCTGATCAAACCCGGTGATGCTGGTGTCGTACTGCCCCACATATCTTAAAACGACAATGAGAGTCACGCCCACGCAGGAGATGAGATCTAGAGCACAGTCACAAGCGATCAGTGCGAAGCGTCGACGAGCTTCGTTATTGCGGAAACGCAGCGCGTAGATGATCGCGGACGACCAGCAGTTGAGGGCCAGCGTGACGACAAAAAACCTGTTCAGTAGCGTGCTCGGCAAGAACCAACTCATGCGATATCCTTGGACAGTCTGTAGGATTGTCTCGACGATCTCGCGGCACGTTGTGAGCGCGTGGAAGTGCTTCCCATTGATTCCTAGCAATCCGTAGCGGTCGGTGAGGTGTTTTGTTAGGTTGGACAGACTGGTAGACGGTCGGAGGGTAGGCCCATCTGGGTTGCTCCCGTTGTCGATTGAAGATCGTCGGGGCTGAGCGTTGACGCCGGGGCCTCCCCACGGCGTAAACGTCAGCGTCCTCCACCAAAAGGACCCTGTCAACATAAATACCACGCTCAATCCATGTAGTATGGCCATCGATGTATGAACGACGGCAATGGTGGGGTGGTACGTTGACGACATTCCGATCCGAAAAAACTCCAGGTTAACGTTGAGCGTGGTGTCGCGCAGGTTGAAATAAATGAAGGCAAACGCCGCATGATAGCCAAACATTAGCATGTGCAGCGCGAGGAATACGAACCACCACAGGACAAACACCCACGACGACACCATCACGATCTCTTGGGGTGATGCGTCCTGCATCCTGCTACTGGAACACCCAGGACGCGCAAACACTAAAACAAGATGCAAGGGCGTCTGAGCGGTTCCACTTCGGAAGGCTACATTGTATTTTCGTCACGCTTCCTGCAATAGGATATTTTCTCCAAGTTGCGTGCTGCTCCTGGCAAAGAACCTGTGGTCTTGATCATTCCTAAGATTGTTCGGCCTGCTCAAGTACATGTATATTCTGAGCAGCAATAACGGACTTCGGTTGGGTTTTCGTGAATATAACCTTAACAACTCGCTGCACATGTAGCGTTGGGTCCTAGGACGAGAAACATACTTTTCGGTGACTTACTTTGGTAGGTGCATTCGAACTGCTGCCAGTGGCGTGTCGTGTTCACTGCTAGATGCAATCACTTCCCCGTTCGGTGCGGCTAAAGCCCGCGTGCGGACGAGTCCACTCACCGTCAGAGTTGTCGCTCGATTCATAGTCAGACTCGTCCTGCTCGATCGTGTCGACTTGCTGTACACCTGCCCCGCCGACGACACTTTTGCTCGGGATCTTGCGTAGCACCAAGTACTCGTCCTCATACAAGTGTCCGGGCAGCGTGGTGCGAACCCCTCGATGTTGTACCAAGTCCCGGACGCGGAAGAGGGGGGCGAGCCGACCAGCATCGATTTCCAACAGAACGACGTCGCGGTAGCCGTGGCCAAGGAGCTGTCGGGCCCACGAGATAGCGTGATCTTTGCTTGCGAACAGCGACACGAACGGAGTTGGCTCGCAGCTGCACCACCTGAGGTGGGACTCGACCATCACCTTGAAGTCGCTCGAACTCTTGAACGACGGCTTGGCTCGAGCTTTCAGCGACTGGTTGCCACTGTACCGCACTCGGTACAGCCTCGCAGGCACTTGGCCCTCGCCACACTCATACTGAGCCACGATCTTGGATGTTGTCGACGGCATCGCTTATGGTCTGAGCGAGTTGGCAAGTGACCGCAGAAAATGAAGGACGTGCACGCACTCTTATGAAGCCACTGATACATCAGAGAATCTTCATCGTCTACTGCAGAAGGACGCGGTGAATGATAAGTCGCAACAGAAGCAAATGCCTGCCATCCAGTGAAGGCGAATAGCTACATATAACTTAGTCTAATAAGCACAAGACGTGATAAACTTTTTAGCTAATAACACTCCCATCAATTCTACTAAGCTTACTTCCTCCTAGCCAGCAAAGACGTCGTCGTCCTCGTTGGACTCTTCACTGGTTCGACCCGCACTGTCCTCACTCGAGTATTCATCACTGCACGACACGAAAGTCTCTCGGATGATACTCCGTCGACTGATCTTCCGCAGCGCCAAGAACTCGTCGTTGTACATGTTCTCGGGCAGCAACGTGTGGATGTCACTGTCCTGTACCAAGTACCGGACGCGGAACACGGGGCCCAGCTTGGTTGCGTCGATCTTCAAGAGGAAGACGTCGTCGTACCCGAGCTCGAAGTGACGTCGCGCCCACTGGACTGCGTGCTCCCGCGTGTCGAACAACGACATGAAGGGCGTCGGGATGCGGTTGGACCAGTTCAGGTGCAGCTCCACGGCTCGCTTGAACTGCTGCTTGGTCTTGAACGACGGCTTGGCCCGGGCCTTGAGGGACTGACCAGTGTACCGAACCCGCCACAACACCTTGGGCACCTCCTTGCCGTCGCACTGATAGCGCGTCGCGATCTCTGACGTTGTCGACGAAAACATCAGCATCTTGGTCTTGTCGCGGACCTTGCAAGTTGCCAACTGAGACCAAGCCGAGTGGAGTCGGTGGTGTCCAGCGCATGAAGCCACCACCAGGTGTCGCTAGGTAACTCCCAGATATCATATCCGATCTCTTCCCGTGCTCTTCTCCTCCACCAGGGTGAGCATTCCGCCATGACGGACTTGTCGGCAGAGATGGCTACACTGGAATTCGTGGTAAGTTAGGATAGTCGCACTTCAACTGCCCTCGATTCCGCGGAACCGAGCCCGGTGATCGGACCAGCACGCTCCGGGAAGAACTGGCGACGCCTGCGGTACTAGCGGGCCAAGCAGCTCTCGCCGCCACTGAAATGGTGGCGGCATATCGCAACTCGACGTCGAGGAGGCACTGAGAGAGTGCGTTTCGGCTGATATCTCAACTACTGGGTATGCTGTCTCCGCTTCAACTGTCCGGCGACAGCTCCATTACGTTGGGGTTGCTCACGTGTGGGTTGGTGGCCGTGACTGTCTTCGCTGCAGTTAACTGCACAGGTACGTGGAGCTCTAAGAGCGTTCTAGTGTCGTACTTGCCGTCGTGGCTTCCGTTACTCGGAAACACCGTCGAGTTAGCACGAAACGTTGGTCGGTATCACGAGTGGGTGGCCGAGAGGAGTCTGCAACGCGATGGCAAACCGTTCGCCCTTCGGCTGCTGGGCAAGAACGATATGATGTTCCTCTCGAGGCCGGAGCACTTTGAAGAGGTTCTCAAGACCCAGAGCAAAAACTTTAACAAGAGCGCCACAGTGCGAGAAATCTTCGACGATTTCCTGGGTGAAGACATCGTCCTCATCAATGGCAAGCGCTGGCAGTTCCACCGCAAGATTCTCGCCAGTTTATTATCGACACGTTCGCGGAGATCGGGTTTGGTTATAAGCTGGAGACGTTGACCTCGGACGAGGTGCATCCGTTCGAGGTCGCGTTCGACGACGCGAACCGCATCTCGAGCCAGCGGTTTACCACGCCCCATTGGTTCTGGAAGCTCAAGCGCTGGCTGAATGTCGGGAGTGAGTGGCGTCTTCGCGAGGCTATCAACGAGATGAACAACCTGCTCTTGACTCTAATCTCCAGTGCCATGGAACGGGCCACAAGTGGTGAAGCAGCAAAGAACGACATTTTGTCGCTCATTGTGAATCGGATGAAGACAAGCGGCCAGCAGATCACAGCCACCGAAGTGCGCGATATTTCTCTGGCTGGTCTTGAGGTAGGGAGAAACACGACTGCAGACGCAATGAGATGGCTATTCCACGTGTTGAGTCACAATCCGAGTGTGCAGACAAGGCTTCACGATGAAATCGTTGCCAAGTTGCCGAAATTTGTAGAATCGGAGAGCTACGTACCTTCGCACGAGGACATTCAGAAGCTGCTATACCTCGAAG
This sequence comes from Phytophthora europaea, assembly GCA_030463285.1. Taxonomy (NCBI): domain Eukaryota; phylum Oomycota; class Peronosporomycetes; order Peronosporales; family Peronosporaceae; genus Phytophthora; species Phytophthora europaea. The sequence continues at coordinate 16,099 of JAHQIV010000597.1, forward strand.
CTACAATTCTCGAGCTCCTCCGCGTCTACCCTGCCGTCCCCAGCATTCCATACCACTGCATTCGAGACACGGTCTTCGCAGACAGCACCTTCATCCCTGCTAACACGGACATCGTCCTGACTCTCTACAGCGCAGGAAGACTTACGAGCGTCTGGGGTGAAGATGCCACGAAGTTTTCTCCCGAGAGATTCCTCGATGAGAGAACGGGCGAGTTGCTAGAAGATCCGCCAGCGAAGTACTCGGCATTCAGTGACGGGCCTCGCGTTTGCCTTGGCCGGAGCTTGGCGATGCTGGAACTAAAGATTGTAATCGCAACGGTGGTCGGGCGATTCAGATTGATCGAGGAGCCTGGCCAAGATGTCCGACCCATCTTAGACCTCACCATAGGCATGAAGAATCCACTCATGATGCGGGTCGAATCTGCACTGCAGGGGGGAGAAGCCGCTTCGTCGTAATTGCATCCTGATCAAAGGGACACGTGAGAGATAGCGGGAAGCTTTTACTCAGATGGACAGGTAGCGTTAGTGAAGATGACAATGGTATTAAACCCCAAAAATCACGTTGACCAGAGTAGCAAAGTTAAGACCGAGACACACAGCACTTACATGCTGATGAACTCGGCTCAAATCATCCACATCATCATTCCGTCTGGACATAGTGTGTCCCCCACAGTAAAATCTGGTAGCGTGTTGTTCTGCACTTCACCACTCAAGCGATTACCCGAAAACTGGGAGTCGTTAATACAGATGAACGCCAGTCGTCGCATATCGTCAAAGCTGAGCTTGTTTCGCCGGCTGGACTGGGTCAATGTGGTCTTGCACAGCGCCTTCTCTGACGCGATGCTGCTCGGTGCTAAAGAGAAGAGGGTGAGCGCCAGTGACTTGAGGTGCGGCCAATCATCCGCATCCATCTGCCAGAATTGCAGTGGCGACCGGTTGCCCTTCTCGAGCATTTCCCACTTGTACGTCCGGTTATTGCGCTGGTTCTTCGCATAGATAACATAGTCCATGTATTCTGCTGACATGGCTCGCTTGCGGTCCTCGCTGATCCCCACATCCTGATCCGTTTCTGGAAAATTGAAAATCAGTTCCTCGATCTGCTCACGATAATCCCGCGTCATGGACTTGCCGATGTATCGTGGGTCTAGTAAGAATGCCAACCCGTGAGCTTCACTCAGCACATACTGCCACCGCTCTGTCACCACCTTCTTGATGTACTCGAGTTCAACTGTAGTAAGCCCGAAAACTGCATCAAAATCTGTTAGTAGGTGCTTGGACTCGAAGTAGACTTCAGAAATCGGGGCTCGGTCGTCCTGGAACTTGTACAAGATGAGCTCAATTGGAGTCAAGATGGTGATTGCCTTCTCCAACGTCAACTTCCAGTTCAGGTTTAGCACAAACTCCTTGATGATTTGTCGAGTTGCGCGCTGGTGCTCGGGAGAGTTCGGTCCTACGAATTCCGGATCACTCACGATAGACTGCAGCACGTCTTCTGACTGCATCAATACACGAAAACGAGCGGCCAATGTGCCCCACGACATGGTAGATGTTGCATTCGCAAACCCCTTCATCGTGTGGAGCAGCTGGGCGTCGAACATCTTGAACTTCTGCGCGTACTGGTAGCTGCTGAAAAACGACAGTAGCTCATTGCAGTTGTCAGTGAGTTCCACGAGGTCCTGGAACGGGAAATCCATCGGAACTTGAGGTGTCAGTCGTCTGGGATCATTTTCGACCGACTTCTCGGGGCCAAAGATGTCCATGATAGCCAAGTGCAAAGCGTGACAGATGCAGCCGTAGAAAAACTTGGTCGGGTATTCTGCCTTGAGCATATCCCACGCTCGCGAGTGGTACTCTGTGCTTCCCGTCACGACGCCGCTCACATTGCTCACCATCAGCTGCATCATGCGTTTAATGTCTTGTGCGATCATGATCGAATTGTACTGCGATTCGTCTCCAGGAGCTTTCTCCGACTCCAAGAAAAATCGCTTCTCGTTGTTCACCGCCATGTACGTCACGTACAATTCCTCCGGGTTGTTGGTGTTGTACAAGTTCAAATTCGACCACGCGTCGCGCTTCAAACACACGCGGCCGGGGCTTGTCGTGAGGCACCCCCACACCTGCTTGTTCATCTTGTCAAAGCAGCGAGTCAGCAGCTCCGTCTCGAGTCTCTTCTTGTCCGGGAGCTTCACATTCGGCTTCAAGATGGCCATCGCCCTGCCCAAGTGCGACTCCTCCACCGCGTCAAACGCCGTGCCAGTCACGTACGCGTGCATGGCCACGGCCTCTTCAAACCGCTCCGTCTGGGTCTTGGACAGCGTCCCGTTCTTCTTCCTGTCCTTGGCGAGTCTCTCCTTGCCGTCGTCCTTCAGCGCCATGCTCATGGCGCTCGTGGGGTCCATCAAGCTCTCGGGCATGCTCTGCTGCATGGCCATCTGGTTCATGACCTGCGCGTGCTGCACGGCGGCCTGGTCCAGTGCGCTGCTCGTGATGGCCGACGCCAGCGCGCCAGTGGCCT
>JAHQIV010000598.1:0-18591 GCA_030463285.1 Phytophthora europaea
CCAAGCCGCCAGATCCAAGTACAAGGACACTTGATCTGGGAGTACAACCGCAAGTAGTGTGAAAGTTTCCACGCCGCTCCACCCCCTCCCCTCGTCTCGCCAAGACTGTCTCGACTTTAATGCTTGAGCGCTCCGGAAGACATCAGAAGAGCAAGATCCAGCCCTACCGACGGGTACACAAGGTGACCCAGTTCAGCACACATCACGGATCGGAGTACCCCCTCCGTTAGTCGGTGTTCGGGCGCAGTTGGGAAGTTGGATTAGCGATTTCGCAGATTTTGCTGATCCTGCTACAACACAATGGTGCGCGTGCCCGGATCTTCTGGTGACTCGGGATTTCACCGTGATTCCCAAGAAGAAGTTCAAGGGAAGATAGAACAAGGGGATCAGGCGTCATCGGACCTCGGATCGACGACGACGCCGCTGAATGAAGCAAGACCCGCGGAACGACAGAGTGCTGGGAGAAACTCTGTCGACGGAAAGGAGGCAGATCCGGATCCGGATCTGGAAGACAAACATCAACCTCCTCCCCAGGCCCCCTCGGGGACCCCTGTGGGCCTCGATCACATCGAGACCCACTAACAAAACAAACCAAGGCCGGGCAGAACCGGTATGCGTTCGCTGACTCACCCGTCAAGCTTTCGCCGCGAGATTCTACCCTCCCGTTAATATCCTGTTGGGACTGGGAAGAAAAGACGCCGGCGAAAATCGCTCAAGGCCCCAAACCGGAGGAAGAGCTCAAAAGGGGAACGGATCCAGCCTGGACCAAGACGGAGACGTCGGCCCCGACTCGGAGCGAAGCGGATCTGGAGTTTATGTGTCACCGGAAGGAGCTCCACAACTTCATGACCCACGATCCACTCATGCGGACCCTATGGCCGACGCAGATCGGCGACCAGAAGGGACCGGTGACGGCCCCAGCCACAGCAAACAACAAGCTGGAGGCGAATAAGAACCTCATGAATCTACTGCAAGAGGCTGGTCTGGTGGCCGGATCATTTGATGCAGACGACCTGTTCAGTCTGGACCTGCGGATCCTGCAGATGTCGACGAAGACGCTCTTCGACAAGCTGAAGGTCCTAGTGGGAGAAGCGGGGCCAGACCCAAGTGCAACCTCAAGTCCGGACTCGCCGACCTAGATTGGCTCCACAGGAGACAGAACTTCCTCACCGTTCGTGTCAGCGGCAGAGGCAGACTCCGACGTGTCGTCAGAGCCACGGCGGATGTCATTGGGTCGCGATGCTGCATGCTAGATCTAAAGCTTCTCGACGAACGCCTGCCCGATCTCGAGTCAAGAAGGCACCGGAGGCGGCGACCAAACCGGCGGCTCCAGCTCCCAACTCTACGGTTACGACAGACAAGTTGGAATCCTACTTTCGAGCCGCCATCCCATCAGTCGTGGCGACCGCCGCTGTGGGGTCCTCGGAGTCCGCCTTGATCCAACGAGTGCGGATCTCAGCCATATCCGACCTCAAATAGTTCACAGGCAAGGATCAAGACGAGGATAGAGCGAGGGCGTGGATCAGCAAGGTCAAGTCGGCATTCATGCGATATCAAGCATCAGACGAAGAGAAGTGCCTGACACTCGCAGATCTGCTGTCAGGGCCGGCGAAGAACTGGTACCGACAGTTGCCACGATCGACACGCAATAAATGGTCGGAACGACTGCGGAGTTTCCAGATACAATATTGTGGATTTGGAGTCTCGGTCGCTCGCCAGTACTACCAAGCCCGGAAGCGCTCGGATGAGTCCGCGTTAGAGAACCTGCATAGGCTCAACGTGGCAGGCTTACGCGCGCGTCTGAAGGTCAAGGACGGTGGCGCAAATGATCGAAAGGAACATGTGAATCATTTCATCGAGACCCTAGGAGGTCCAGAGTTGACAGACCGGCTGACGCTGTTACGATTGTCCGACGCAGATGATTTGGAAGAAGTTCTGCGGGCCCTGGACAGGGCGAAGATCCGCCAAAAGAAGTCAGTGGCTGGGTCTAGCAGGTATCGGCAGAAAGCCTCCCCATCCCCATCCCCGGCTGCTCCCGCCAAACAAGTACGCGCGATACAGATCCAGGCGCCAGACTCAGGATCCGACTCCAGCTCTGAAGGATCGGACTCGGACCGAGACGAGCATCGCCGGATCTACCTCGCAGCCTGTGACGAACGCTCCCCGCAAGGAGAAGCGCCGAAGACTGCGGATCGCGATCAACCGGACCGCCGTGCTCCGGATTCACAGCCTGGAGATCCCAGACCACGATTTCAGACGGAAGGCGCGGACCGTGGACGATGCTCGCATTGCAGATCCAAGAAGCATACGGATCTGGGATGTTGGAGGCGTCTAACTTGCCAGAAGTGCGGGAAGCGAGGACATCCGGCCGACCACTGCCTGTTCGTGTGCCGAGGATGCGGAGAACTCCACGACATGGGGAAATGTCCGATGAAAGAATTCTACAACCAGATCCGCCAGTGGTTTGACCCAGTTAAACATGCGGGGATGTTGCCAGAATTGGCGGAAAAGATGTTAAACGAGGACGCTCGCCGGGATGGAATCCGGTACGAGCCGAGCGCTCTAAGTATTGCATCTATGCATACGTGAACAAGCCGTCAGTAGATCAAGCTAGCAGGAGGCCAGATCTACGTGGTAATACATTCGATCTACATGGGAAACGCACTGCAGGCATATCCAGTCTTTGCCCAGCCGGCGACTTCGACAGATCCGACACTGCCGAAGTTATGAGTCTCAACCCTGGGACACCGCGCGGTTACTGGAAGCAGCAAGATCCGAACCTCTGGTTCTCGCCTACGGAAGAGGAAAGTACTCCCCCGAATCATCAGCCTAGTCTCGTGGCTGAGTGTAGGCGGACCGGAGATCGGACACACTCGGATCTCCTGCCAGGATAATCGAGAGGATATTGGAAACATCACGCACCAGGGAAGTGGTTTCGACAAGCCTAGGTCACAGGGAAGATCAATAATGAGAAAGCGATCCTACGCCTCGCCACTGGCGTCGAGGTGTCTATCGTAGATACCACCTTTGCCCGTAAGATGGGATGTTACGTGGACAGGAGTCAAAGTCAGGAGTGTGTAGGCATTGGCGACACCGTGTACACCACGGCAGGAAGGACACGGATCAAGATCACTCTGGCCGGGTATCTAGTATATCTGTTCGACATTTGGGTGGGAGATCTGTCCGGCCAAGAAGCTATCTTGGGCATGGACTTCATGGTACCTGCTGGAATCCGGTTGGATCTGGCGGACGGATCTATCTGACTCCCGGACGAGATGCGGATCCAGCTCAGCGGACGTCGCCAGTTATATAATGACAAGGCAAAACTGGTGAGATTGGATCAACACCTGCAAGTGGAAGTGGGAGACTCCCTGGAAATACCCGTGCAAAGGCAGATGTCGGATCAAGATTCGCTATGGGTAACTCGAGGAGATAGATGGGTGCCTACGGTGAGCAAGGGGCCGGGCAAGGCAGTGTACCTGACAGTCACGAATATCGGAGAAAAGAAGTTGATTTTGCAGCGTGACGAACGGATTGCCATGTGGCTGGCCGGAGATCGAGTGCCACGTCTTCAAGGATTCGTGTCTGTCGGATCTTGCCGCTATCAAGATTGGCAGAATTTAGCATTACAAGCCACGTTGGACGCAAGAGAGTCGGAGAGTGATCAGTGCCTGAAGCCGCCAGAACCACCGATGGTGGAACACCCAATGTACCAAACCCCACGAGCCATACTGCGGAAGCCGGATGACCATAGCTCGCAGCCTAGATCGAAGGAGCAGAGCTCAGTCCTATATATCCAGTTGGCGAGAGGCGAGAGGGAACTGGAACCGAAGCCCGACGATCCAGATAAGCGATCAGGTGAGCTCAAGCCAACGCCGAGCTCCGATCGGGAAGATCAGGCTGGCGAAGGAGCGCTGGACAACTCCACGAGTGGCAGCGTGACAAAGAAAGTAAGTTCAACGCCGAAAGATTGTCAGGGAGCAGGCTTATCCGAGGAGATGGCGGAAGATCCAGAATCTGAGAGGACGCAGTCGGGTCCGACAGCAGATGAGATGGTAGTCGACGCTGGCCCTCCGGCCGAAGACGAACAAGTATGTTACCCCGAGGGAGGAGATCTTAAGGTCGAAGATGTGGAATCCGAGATGACCGTCCTTCCCAAGGTGACTCAGTCAACGGAGGAAGTATTGCTGGAGGACATCCAAGTGGGGAATCCCCCTGTCAACTCCGCCGAAGAGATAGATCAGCTGAGACGATTGATCTGGAGGCGTAGACACTTACTCATCGGAAAGGGTAATGCACTTCCCCCTGCCGCCGGAGGAAGAGTATGCGACATCGACGTAGGAGGTGCCAAACCCATTGCTCAACGAGTGCGTAAGGTGGCACCCCAGTTTCGCGAGAAGCTGTCAGATCTGATCAAGGGGTTACTTGGAGCACGGATTATAAAGATGTCAACGTCGCCGTGGGCCTCACCGATCGTGGTGATCATCAAGAAGAACGGAGTGGCCATACGGCTCTGCATTGACTACCGACTGGTCAACAGCCTTACGAGGCTTATGATTTATCCGATGCCTCTAATCAACGACCTGTTGGGAGATTTAGACAAGGTCTTGTGGTATTGCTCTCTCGACATGGCTAGTGGATTTTGGGTAGTTACTATGACCGACCGAGCTCGCGCGATCGCGGCTTTCATCACCCCCTTCGGACTCTTCGAGTGGAACAGAATGCCTTTCGGCCTCAAGAATGCCCCCCAAATCTATCCAGCGGATGTTGGATAACGCGCTGTATGGATTTACGAGGATCCCACGGATAGAAAGGGAGGCGAGATCCAAACGACCAGATCCAAAGACGGGCTCGGCTTTAATCCCCACTGAACCCAGGGATGACGGCAAGGCATCAGTACCAGGACGGCGGTCCTACATTGATGATATATTAATAACTGCTGAGTCTTGGGATCACCTCTGCAGGTCGGGTCGAAGGCTTGCTAGACGCGTGCGACGAGTGGAATTTGTCGATCAGTGTAGTGAAGAGTTTCTGGGGAAAGGATCAGGTGGAATATCTCGGACAGAAGGTGTCGAACGCCGGACTGGAGGCGAACCCGAAATATCTGTCGGCGCTGATGGACAATATTTCCGGAATCGCTCTGAGCCATGCAATCCTTCTTGAACAGCCTCAACTACTACAGTAAGTTCATCGAAGATTACGCGATCTACGCGGCGGTCCTGTACGAGCTGCGGGAAGTGGACTTCGCGGCTATGAATAAGCCGGAGAAAGAATCCAGGATCCAGGATCAGGAAAAGAAGGAGGGCGAAGATCTGGAGAGGACAGCTGAATCCTCAGAGGTTGATCCGCGCTGGATCGGGGCTCATGGGTCGTTCGCCAGTCTGAAGGAGAAGGTTGCGTCGAATCCGATTTTACATCACTTCCAGCCAGATTTGCAGCCAGTAGTGGTCGCCTACGCTAACGATTGGGCAATTTCAGCGACGCTTATGCAGGAGCATGACGCCGTGTTCCACCCAGTCATGTTTGCGAGTCGCACGCTGAAGTCTAATGAGTTAAACTACGGGATTGTGGAGAATGAGGTCTTGGCCCTGCTCTGGATCCTAGATCTGGGACATAATCTGTTGGTAGGGCGCGAGATCAAGGTGCTGACGAGGTACTCCACCCTGGCATGGTTGTTCAGACCGCCAGGTCTACAAGGAAGGTTGGGGCAGTGGGCAGCGCTACTATCTTCGTGGACTTTGGAGATCGTGAAATTTACGAAATGGGAGGACGAGATCCTGGGGGCGATAGCGGCGACTATTACGCCCCGAGCAGAGGTGGACCAGGCACTGATCGCCATCGCACCGAAGAAGGAACCACGACGCAAGATCCAGGCCCCAATCCCTACGGTATATCCAGGAGAGAGTCTGTGGGGGTCAGTTTTGATGGATCCGCCCGGGTCAAGCGTGGTGGAGGCGCCTACAGCGCGATCCTATGGAAGCTACCCGAGTGGACCGTGGTAAAGGCCCGATCGGAGTATGCGGAAGACTTGACAGTTAATGAGGCCGAATATCGAGAACTCTTACTGTGCATGAATCTGCTAGAAGGAGAGACGTTACAGCTCGCCTGGTGGTTTGTGGCGACTCCAACCTAGTCGTTAAGCACGGGGCGAAATCGACGGCAAGGCCCCTGGTCTGACTCTGTTAAGGCAAAATGCGTTGGGTCGACTGTTGGCATGGCCGAACCACGAATTGCTACATGTGAAACGGGATTGGAATGGCAGTGCCGACAGCTTGGCAAGTGCGGCGCTCCAACGCCAGGGTGGAATCGAAGTGGAGGATGAATCCGACTTCGAGAAACTGGTTACGCTGAACCGCCTCGAAGAAAACTTGGTGGTGAAGGCGGCGGAGGACCAACCGGTGGTCAAGACTCTCCAGTGACAACAAGAGCGGCGGGCCGACCCGGATCCCGCCCCGAAGCGCCCCAGGAAGAAGTAGTGAGAAACATGCGAGTAGAGCGGATCAAGCAAGCCCAAGACGAGGAAGAGTGGATTGCGGGCCTAATGAATTACCTAGTAGGCGCCACACAAGAGTTGTCCTCCGAAGAGGCCAAATCCTACAGCGCTGTCGCTGGCGACTACAAAGTGGATCTGGACGATTTGCTGTTCTACTGCCCACCTACCAGGCGGACGACGGAAGAGCGAGACGGTTTGATGAGACTGGTAGTTCCAGAAACGTTACAACAGGATATACTACACCACTACCATGCTAGTCTCGAAGGAGGGCATCAAGGGATTGGTCGGACGTATCCGCGGATACGCGACCACATCCACTGGAGAGGGCTCTACCGTAGCGTGCAGCGATATGTGGGAATGCGTGGACTGCGAAACGGGGAAAGGAAGACCTACACCCCAAGGCGAATCCCCGGGCAACATCCAGGCAACATATCCATTCCAGATAATAGCGATGGACCATATCCCCTCTCTACCCAAGTCACATTAAGGCAATATGAAACTGCTGATATGGGTAGATCTCTTCACGGGGTACGTGATCGCGAAAGCGAGTGCATCGAGGACAGCGCAAACCATTGCTGAGGCCTAGGAAGAGTGTGTTTTCCGAAGATTCGGAGCTAGAGAGGTGATCAGGCACGACCGTGAGCCGGGATTTATGGCCGACTTTTTCAGATCTTTCAATAAGATCCTAGGCCAGGCCAGCCACAATGGCGTACAGGCCTCAATAGAATGGAACGGCAGAACGCATGGTGCAGACCGCCACTCGCGCCCTCAAGATGTACGTGCAAGAGTTGGATCAACGCGATTGGGATGAGTAAGCAGAACGGCTTACCTTCGCGATCAACACCGCACAGGGCCGAATCCGAGGGGAGACTCCCTTTTATTTGGTACATGGGTGGGACCCTAGATCTACTCTGGAAGCGACTCTACCCGTAGGCAGCACCGCACACCGGGATCGGGAGCCCCGGAGGTGGCCATTCCAGATCCAACGATATTATCAACAGGCGAGGGCGCAAGTTGGTGGACGGATCGGGGAGGCTATCTCGGATCGAGCCGCCCAGCACACTGAGGAGGTCCGCCCACATGAAATCGAGATCGGATCTCGCGTGTGGTTGTACTTGGACCGGGTAAAGGAAGGGTATGCTCGGAAGCTCGCGCACCTGTGGCACGGACCGTTCCGCGTAATGGAGAAGGTCGGAGAGCACGCGGTTAAAATCGAGACCGTAGGCACCGAGTACCGACTCTTCCCCATAGTGCACGTATCCAAGCTGAAGTTGTTGAGAACGTTCCCCGACCGACCTACGACCGACCGACGACCCGTTTGACGAACAACGAGACAAACCGCCTGGATCTCGACGAAGCTCTCTTGCCCGAGGATAGCTGGACTCGAGAGTTGGGCGAGGATGAATATGACGTGGAAAAATCACGGACATGAGAACAGGGAAACGCACTCGATATGGCCGAATCTATCGCGAATTCTTGGTGTATTGGCGAGGATATGAAGATCCGTCATGGGTGGATGAAGCTTATCTTAACTGCGGAGCAATGTTGCACGATTTCCTAAGGGGTCACACGAGTCGGAATAGATTCGAGGTGATGCAGTCTCACGAGGAGTAGTGAGGCAGGGACCCACAAAGACGAGCTGGTCGTCTTCAAGTGGGTGAAAGGAGAAGGATCTGCAGGATAGGTGCAGATCGGAGGAAGGGAATGCGAATGTTTGCATACAGAAAACTAAGGCAACCGGACCCGAAGACACGGATCGCGGCTTGGACTAGCGCGACACAGAGCAGAGATGAGATACGGAAGAGGATATGATTAATACGATGACTAAACGCGGTAAGATAACGACGACGCAGCTAGAAGAAAGGAAGACGTGGATCGGGATCAAATGTGGCCGACACAAAAGCCAGTCACTGTCCGGAACATGGACTCCAAAGAACTTGTCCGTTAGACGCGAAATCGAATTAGCAGGATGCTGCTGGGGCAGTTCGCGGTAGTGGTTGCGCCACGGATCAACGGAGTTGGCCTCATCCAAAGCCTCAAGAAGATCCGGGGGCTCGTCCCGGTGAAGACTGAGTTCTTGAGGTTGGCCTGACAAGATTCCAGACCGGGATACCAAGTGACAGTATCCGATCGCTTCGGAAAATCCAAGAAGAACGGGTCCAGCAGCAAATCCAGGTCGCACCACCCGTCGCGCATAGCCAGAATGAAGATCTCCAAGAAGGCTTTCCAGCGATTGCCGGCATGCGATCGGCGGTTGTTGCGCTCCTTCCGATACACTCCGAGCCACGGATACTTGGACACCATGGCCTGCGTAACCGGGAAAGAGTGAGTGGACTCCCAGTACGACTGTAGGCTGTCAGGCTCGTGTGCGTTGTAGCGCTGGATCGCGAGACCAAGCCTTCCCCCCACGTCGATCTCGAACGAGACTGTGGTCGGCCCCCTCCAAGACCTCCCAGGGCGCTGAAGCCAGTAGCGCACGCACGTTGTCTTCGGTGATCAGATCGGCGCAGTAATCTTGTACGGTGTACTGCCGCCGCTCGCTAGGATCTACCCGTGGGAATATCCAGCCAGGACGGGTCGGAAGGACGGGGAACAGTGCGTTGATCATCCTGTTAACCATCGCCATATCCGAGATCTGGCTCGCCACCCAGAGATCCACCTCGGACTGTATCAACGCACGCGCTTGGGCCCGCCCGGGGATGCAGAGCTCTTCCGGTCCAAACGGTGCCACCGGCTCCATAGGACCCGAAGATCCAGAAGGTCGGCGACGAGGGGAGACCGCTAGCTTCCCCGGAGAGTTAGCGTTCGGAGGCGGCTTGGAGGTCGGACCATGATCGGAGCCGGAATCATCAGACCCGTCAGGAGACGCCCCAGATCCAGCCATCTTCGGACCACGACGGGGAGAAGCGTGCTGCCGTCGGCGCTCGGCTGAACGAGATTGGGAAAGAGCCTGTAGTGTTTGCGCCTCGAGGAGATCGTCAGCGACCTCCGCGACATCCTCGTCGTCCTCGCCTCCAGATTCGACGTCCGCATCCTCATTATCCTGAGATCCGCTAGGACCATCAGATTCTGGGTCGGCGTCGGAGTCAGCGCCTTCCCCACCAGCCCTCCCTGCATCATCGGCGATGTACCCGTCGTCTTGGGTCAGATCAACCGGACTTGAGCCACTGCCCTCCGCCAAGGGCTCGGCCCCGAGATCGCCATCGTAGTTGGAGAAAAAGGTGCGGCGCGACGCTTGGCAGGATGCGCAGGACTGGACTCAGACGACGCGGGAGGACTGGGAGGCCGCTTAGCGGGAAGAGAATCGACGCCCGCATCCGGTTCCACCACAGCCTGACTTGCAGGGGTGTGACCAGAAGCGGAGAGACTCACGGGCATATCACGCAGCGACTGCAACACGACGGCCGGATCGGAAGCCTCCGTAGTCGGGGGCGGTCTAGCTCCTACAGCGGTAGTCACGATGGCCAACCTCTGTCGAGCGACGTCGAGTTCCCGCTGCAAAATGTCCCGATCACGTTGGATCTGGTCTCGTGCTTGGCAGGCGGCGTCTCGTCCGCGTTGAAACACCCGATCGGAATGTTGCAAGTCGTTGAGGCGACGCTCCGCCTTAGCGAATCGCTTCTCCAAACTCTCTCGCGATTGCGTGGCCGCTGCCAAATCTCTCCCTAATGTGACAACGGAAATCGACAAAACGTGGGTTCATACGACGAACAGCAGCCATGAGAGAACAAAGAGAATGCCTACGTACGGAGATCCGAGATGTCCCCACGGCAACGATCCGCATCGCCCCCCGCCGTGTCGCGCTCTCTGATTGTGCGATCCAGATCGTTTGTCGTGGCTGCGTGAGTAGCCCGGAGGCGGTTCAGATCTGCCAACGACTCGCGATGCATACGCTGGTACGCCTGCAGATCATCGCTCAGGGCACTCATTTGACTCTCCGCATTGGCGACCGCAGCCCGAGCCTCGTCCCGCTCTTGGGTCAATCGATCCACGTCGGGAGAAGTGCCACCATCATGGGGCGCTGCGGAGTCCATCGCACGAGACTCAGCTTGCTGCAGGGAATCCTGGACCCGAGCCAAGCTATTCTCCGCCAGGAGTAACTCGTGTTCTGAGTTCTCCTGCTCGCGGTTCAGGTGGTTATGCTCTTCTTGGAGCTGCTCGATCTCCGCATCTGCCAGGCAAACCTCCTCGGCCAGGTGATCGCTCTGGGATTGGAGAGTATCCCGATCGGAGATGGCCTGATCTAGCCGCTGCTCCAAATCGTGGATTTCGTCGGTCTGCTGGCGAAGTTGGGATTCCAGGCTGACGACATTCGGACTTGAATCAGAGCCGGGACCCTCGAGGTCTTGGAGTGACTCGATCTCGTCGCGCAGGCGTCACACCTCATCTTGCTGAGCTCCGTACAGACGCTCCAATGCCCGAAGGTCACGAGTTTGGCGTAGCAGAGTGAGAGAGAGCTGGTGTTGGTGACCAACCGCCGTGTCCCGAGATGCCACTGCCGTTTGGAGGTCGGTGTTCGAACGCGACAGCCGACTCCGTAGCGTCGAGTTAAGCTGCCGGAGCTTGCCAGTCGTGGCGGTAGGCGGAGGATAGCAGCCAGGAGATCGTGGAAAAGACGAACCGTCGGCCATCGAGATGTAGCAGAAGTCTTGGGGCGAAAGCGGAATGAGCGTAATGGAAGAGCGCGGAGACCGACGCTTTAGTGATGGAATGTGCTCGCAGTGATGTCAGTTAGGTGACAACGACTACGAGCAGGAGGCGACTGTGGAGAAGCAAGATCGAAGAAATCGGAGACTGAAGTTGATTGGCAGAAGAGAGATTTAGACCCACCCGGTCACTATTCCGGGAGACTGACCAAGCCGGATCTGCACAAAGGAAGAGGTCGTGGAGACCTTGGGACGTGGGTCTGCAAGAGCTGGAGAGACAAAGAGAGCGGAGATCAACAGACCCAGCTCCGACTGAGATGCTCGGGTGAGATTGGAGTGAAGTGGATCTGAGGCCTGGATCGGGCTCAGATCTGATACCATGGATCTGGATCCAATGTCGACTCGTCGCGATTACGGCATGTCGGAGGCATGGATGACGCCATGATGTAGGTAAAGGGAGGCTACAGAGTCGGTAGGTACATATGGGATGATAGCTGGATAGAAAGATAGGTAGATAGGATGGGATCGGACTTAAGCATAAATCAGTATCGAATTTGCCTTGGACATCGCAACCGCCTCCCCCCCTCACCTGGAAACGGGAACTACATTGGCCCTACGAGGAGTAACAGCGTTAGCGGTAAGGGATCTAGTGTTGGTTAAGTCTGGATAATACATTGGCCAGATCATACCTTCCTAGTGATCTACCCTCAAGTGTGGATCCCAGATCCACTGGAGTTCTTAGCTTGGCCGGTCGGATCCTCGACGCTCGACGACTACAGATCCCGCTATAGGAAGCGACAAGCATCAAGAGGAAAGGAACGTAAAGGACAAACGCCCACGCAAGGCAACCCCACGGCCGGATCCAGATCCAAGCCGCCAGATCCAAGTACAAGGACACTTGATCTGGGAGTACAACCGCGAGTAGTGTGAAAGTTTCCACGCCGCTCCACCCCCTCCCCTCGTCTCGCCAAGACTGTCTCGACTAGCATACGATGATGCTCATCGTCAAGTAATTAATGAGCGGAAACGTGAAAAATATAAATCAAAAAGACTTCCAACGAAAATTGAGGTTACACAGACTTTAGAGGCTAAAACTGAAAACAATGTGGACGAAAATAATTAATTTTAGTTATATTGTTTTGTTTCGAGTCTAATATAAAGTCTATCCTGAAGGATAATCGTATTAATATTAAGTACATAATATAGTTTAAACTATAACTAGCGCATATATACAAAGATGCTTGCTAACGAACTCGAAGGACTGAAGAGATTAGGAATCAAAGCCATCAAATGGGGGACTAGCTACCGTGTTAAGGTTCGTGGTCGAACCAATAAGTTAGTTTATGTTAGCAACCCATCTAACTTAAGAAATAAGCAGCTTATTTTAAAAATTTACAATGTTTCTGTCGATGAGCTTAACAAGCACATGTCTTCGGATTATCGTGACGATCCTAAGTACAAGCCTATGAAAGGAAAGTTTGGCGAGTCTCATCTGTATGAGAACATTGATCCTCAAGAATTTTATGATAAGCTTGAAAACGTTCTTCTGAATCAGAAGAAGGCTTACAAAGTGAATCTCGCTCTGGGTTACATTCTTTACGACCCTGTGAGCGATCAAGAATTCTACTTTTATCCAAATATCGCGAATACGGCTGTTTATGATAAGCTTTTTGTGGTCAATAGTCGTGCTGATGCACGCAAAATTGTTTCCGATATCAGAATAAGAGAACTTGCCGACGGATTAAACTATCCTAAGTCTGGTGTAAAACTTAAAGCCATTACAGGCTTTAAAATTATTATCGATTATCGTTATCACGCATTAGGTGATAGCGATGCTGTCGTACCAGATTTTATCAAAAAAACATCACTATATTGTTGATTTTAAAAAGACAAACAACAAATGCGTTTTCTTTAATATTGCGTATCATAATCAAACTGAGCCAAAGAGACTTGATCGTCTTCAATCTTCCGTTAAAGATACGTTTAAGCAATATTGTAACTTCAAGGATATCAAATACTCTCTAAGTCTATACAAAAACTTTAAGCCAATTGATATCATACATTTTGATGAGCTTGAAGAATGTTTCAAGCTAAACATCAACGTTTATGATTTAGATATTGAAACTAATAATGTTCAATGTATCAGGTCAACCAATGCTAGCTTTGACGACACAATTAACATCCTATCGCACGATAAACATGCTTTCTATATCACAAACATCGATAAGGTGCAAAGCAAGTATATTTGTTCAAAGTGTTCAATGGCTTTTAGTGAGTGTTTTATGCTAGCAGAGCATACTAAAACTAAATGCGATCTAGTCAATATCGCTTCTTTTGTAAGAGAACCAACACCTTATATACCTAATTCCAATACCGTTCAGTCCTTATTGAACAAATATAAAATGAAAGGGGCGTGTCACTACATCGACCACTTTATTGCATTTGATCTTGAATCCATCTTGGAACCGAAAAATGAAAAGCATGGAGCGAGCACTGAGTTCTATAATGAGCATGTGCCAGTTAGCGTTAGTATATCTGACAACTTGACTAATGAAATTAAATGCATAGTTAATCCCCACCCTAAGGCATTGGTTCATCATATGATGCGCTATGTTCGTGAAATTCGAGTCAAAATATTTGAGGCTCACGTGAATAAATTTAAGAATCTTATTATGGCAGTTATTGATACTCTAGGACTTACGATGCTGCCAGGTGCGAATTGCGAAGAGAAAAAATTTAGCAAAGATTTATCACAATGGATTAACACTGATTTGACGTCTCCAGTTACTGAGGGTGGTAAAATAATCTATCCATCTTTAGCTGCATTACTCGACGAGAACTCTAGCGCTTTTGTCAATAAAGATGGTACTCGTCTATTAAGTATTATGAGGCAAGTACGGTAGCTATGATATCAATCTTATCAAGACCCATCTATTTGAGATATTAAGTGCATCGGGTAAAGTGAAAGTTATTAAAAATGGTGGATACATGTCGATATCAACAAATCACTACAAGTTTCTAGATATCATCAATTATGTTCCTCAAGGAGTTAGCCTTGATAAATATCTTAAAACTTACATAGGCGAGTGCAAATGCGAATATAAAATACGCTGTACTTGTGGATTGACTAAAGGTATCTTCCCGTATGAATATATCACAAAATTTGATGTGCTTAATGAAACTACTATCCCTCCGAAATCAGCTTTTTATTGCAAGCTACGTAAAACAAACATAAGCGATAAGGATTATGAACGTCTACAGTTCGTATGGTCTCACTACGAAATGAAATCGATTAAGGATCTTCTCATTTGGTATAATAATTGAGATGTAAAACCGTTTATTATCGCAGTTGAGAAGCATCGAAAGATGTTTATGCGCTTTGATCTTGATATGTTCTTTGACGGCGTAAGTTTACCAGGGCTAAGTGAGAAAATCATGTATCAAATAGTTATGACCAATCTTAAAACACCGTCTAACGCGCAGCTCCAGCGTTCGATTTCCCTGAATCGAGATATTTAGGCTACATTAAACAAGATCAAGATGCGGGTCGTGATTTCTCAATGACTATGCAGCATCTTGAGGAATTGTTGCAAAAGCAGAAGTATCGCTGTGGCCTCTGTTATTTACCAGTGACAGAAGAGACCGCTTCAGCGGATCGAATCAACAATAATTTTGGTCATGAAGATGGTAACGTCTTGATTAGTTGCATCAAGTGTAATGTTGCACGTAAAGACATGTCGCTCGGTCTGTTTAGACACAAGAAGTTACTTGAATACAATGCCGATCGACTTATTTATTCTATTGACAAGGATGAAGGTGAGATCTATCATAAAATGAAACGTAACATCGCCGGTGGACCATCCATCATCTTTAACCGGTACGCCAAGCGTAACGAGACCTTAATTAGAGGTGGTAAAGTCTGTAAGAAGGTTATAGGCTATGACGCAAATGCTTTGTATCTATGGTGTTTAGGTACCGTTATGCCGTGCGGTCGTTTAACAACTATCGAGCCTTATCCCAAGATTATTGATGATATTAAAAACGATAAGCTATTCGGTTTTCTTGAGTGTGATATCGAAACACTTGAGCACCTCAAGAACTACTTTAGCGAAATGACACCTATCTTCAAGAACACTGATATTGATCCAAGTGAAGAAGTCATCGGCAGCCATATGTTCGACTACAATCAGACACGTGGAAAGAATATGGCAAAGAAATCGCGCAAGCTTATTGGAAGCTATTTCGGTAAGCAAATCCTTATATATACACCACTCCTCAAGTGGTATCTTAGCCACGGAATGAGACATATAGCTTCATCAAAGCGACCCCGAATAGACCATTTGAAAATTTTATGAATGAAGTATCTGATGCGCGGCGACAAGGTGATGTCACTATTGAATCCGCATGCGCTATCGTCAAAGGTAAATTAGAGAAAAATCACCCGGATATGATAGAATTAATACAGATGATGGATAGGATCATTAAGAATCCAAAATCGTTCTCTCTAGCCGATATAGATGTTGCTTTAAGCAAAACGTCAGGTAAGCAACGTCTTGTTGAGATATACGAGCTGCTTGAAAATATCAAGCCGTTAGCGGAGGGTGAAGACAGAGCTATGCTCGCTGATATGATGAAGCTCGTTGGCAACGCTGCTTTTGGTCGTAGTGGTATGGATATGGCTAAGCATCGTGAAGTAGCGTACGAGACGGATAAAGACGTTATTACTAAGGCTATTGAGCACTACACACATATATCAAAAACCGAGTTTGGTAACGATGTCGTTGAGTTAGTCAAGAACAAACGACGAATCAAGCTTAACAATCCGATCCATGTATCTATAGCTATCTATCAGCTCGCTAAGCTTCGTATGCTAGAATTTTACTATGATTGCATCGATTTCTACTTTGATCGAAGTGACTTTCAGTATCAAGAAATGGATACCGATAGTGGTTATATTGCGTTTAGCTGTGAAAAACCCATTTGAAGAGTGTATCAAGCCGAACCTAGTTGAACATTTCAATGAAAATAAATATGCTTGGTTCCCTAGAAATGACACTTTAGAGAATGCAGGTTTTGATCGACGTACAGCTGGTCTTTTCAAAGAGGAATTCAGATGTAATGCAATGGTATCGTTGTCTTCAAATACTATATTTGCTATCTATCGGGTAAGATTGATAAAGAAACTGATAAAGAGATGATAAAGCTATCAGCCAAAGGCGGCCAAAAGGGTAAAAATTGTGATGTTCTTACTCCTGAAAACTTTGAATCAGTTGTCAAAAATCGAGTTAACTTCAAAGGTATAACACAGGCTTCCGAATTAGTAAAGAGACTAATTCTATTATCACGTATAGTCAAACAAAAACTGCGCTTAACTACTACTACGACAAGCGGCAAATTCTTGAAGATGGTATTTCGACTTGACCTCTTCCGATCTAAGTAGTATCAAAAGGGCTTCGCCCTTAACTCGACGCTTTCACCGTCTCAACCACCTATATTCAAAGGCATTACAAAAATAGGAGCTTTTATGGATCATTTTTTTGTCGTATAATTTAGAGCCGACGGGACAAAATGGAGCGTCTCCTAAGCGAATTATACTACGATCCGAAGACTGGCTTTGTTGGGGTTAATGCTCTTTATCAGAAAGCTAAGCAGCTAGAGTCGAATATACGACTTAAAGATGTAAAAGAGTGGTACGCCAAACAAGCTGATATTCAGCGTTTTCAAGAACAGAAACGCAGCTTTGATGCCTTCAAAGTTACTTCGCATAATCCAAATAGCTGGCAAGCTGATTTAGCATTTTATAAAAGTAAAGTGATACTTACGGCTATCAATATCAATAGTCGAATTGGATTTGCTCATATTCTAAAGAATAAACAGTGGAGTAGTGTATCGAAAGGCATGGAATTGCTCAAAAAGCAGAAAGTTGATATCATAACAACTGATAACGGTTCCGAATTCATGAATGCGCAAGCTCAAGCATATTTTCAAAGTAAGTCAATCACGCATTACAATAACGAAGCTGGAGATCATAACACGATGGGTAAGATCGAGCGCTTCAACAGAACGTTGAAATCGCGCTTACCTAAGATTAGCAAACCGCTTACGGTTAAGCTACTTAGCGATGTTATATTTAATTACAACAACACAACTCACCGTTCGATCGGAATGACTCCTAACGAAGCGAAAGGCACAGTGATTGAAAGCGAATTAGAGTTCGACCGCGAGAATATGGATAAACTTGAAACTAAGTTAGAGATTGGGAGTAGCGTTCTATATCGACTAAAAAAGAAACAATTTGGTAAAGAAGACGCGCGATGGAGTAAAGCTATTTACGAGATCGTAGGCATAGATGGTTATCGAGTTCAAATTCGCTCTAAGAATGGTCATACCCTCTATAAGTCGCCTAACGATATCAAAACTATTAATGATGAACCGACAGACACACCCATCGAAAACAATCAGATTTATGAAGCTGAGCGAATATTGGAGCACAAAAAAATGAAAAACGGCAAAGTGAAGTACCTTGTGAAGTGGAAGGGTTACGAAGAACCCACCTGGGAACCATTCTCAAATCTTCGTCTGATTAATAAAAATGAGCAGAGTACACTCGAAAAGGAATACTGGAGGACACAAAGAGCTAAAGCTCATGTTTAGTCTTTAAATATGAGCATCTGCGGCGCTTGCGCCCTGGCGCTAAAACAATATCAAGTAAATCATTCTTTACGCGATATCTTTATGAATGGACGCTTAAAATCACCCTTAGGCGACACCTTTCTCAACTTTGGCCTGAATATTGCTTCTTCAACTGGCTTACGTTTTGGTGGGATCTTAGACTATCTTCTAGTAGCGTTGAGTTGTCATAGACATAACCATCATCAAAAAGGTCATAGTCAATGAACTCTAGGTTCGCATCCATATTGACTATATATGTATCATTATTTCATACAGAAATTCAAAATATATTGTAAACTATATATAGAGATTAGCTTATATCAAGTATGACTTGTAAAAAATGTGTAGAACTCGCCTCGCTGCGTAGAAAGCTATGGGTGATCCAGGAGGTAAGCCGAATCAAATTTATGTTAACGAATCTTGATCCCGTTGCATCATACCGAAGAACGATAACTAACAGAAAATACGCACGAGAACTAGAAGATATATTTCGTATCCCATTTCATCATATAAAGAAAAGATATCTATGTCTTTTAAACGAAAGAAATCGTATCTGTCATTCATACGCGCCTTCATATCAACATGACTCAGTCATGCCTAGCTATTGGTAAATTACACCTACTTATTTCAGTCAATCAATATAGAACAATGTTTCCTTCATTCACAAGTCTAGCTCAACGAGAGCAAAAACGTCTAGAGTTGCTTGAGCGAACTCAACGGCGTCTAACGCAGGCTAAAATCAAACGAGTTATGTATTCAGAAGCCCAATGGGCAACTGAT
>JAHQIV010000599.1:0-18590 GCA_030463285.1 Phytophthora europaea
GCAGCCGTCATCACGAGCGCGTTGTCTGTCCAGAGCAGCGGCAGACTGCCGCGCAGACGCGCCTGCAGCGCGCGGTTGCGGGCGCTCACATCGCTCAGCAGTGCGTAGTTGGCGTCGAGGCTGCCCATCAGGAAAGGTCGCAGGAAGATCGCAACACTTCAACTTCATGTGGCACAGTTGAAGGTTTGTTAGCAAACTGACATCAATGTCAAGCATACAACTTTTCAATAGGTAAATGTGCAGTCTATTCAGTCGTGTATCTAACAAATGTACATATGCATCATATGAAGCACCGCTTCACGCAGTTCAGCTCTTGGCCTGCAGCATCTCAAACCACTGGCGGAGAGAGTCCGACAGAATCTCCGGCAGCATCGCCGACGTCGGGAGGAGCACGTAGTACGGGAACGGATAGTTCTCCAGATACGGCACCATGCGTACCTTGCCCTTCTCGAACGTCACGCTCTGCGTGTCCAAGATAGACATCTGCTGCTGGATGTTGCTGCCCTCGGTCTCAGCGGCGCCTTGGTCCACGATGAGCAGCACGATGAGCTGCTGGCGCTCGAGCGCCGTCTCGATCAGTTTGCGGATCCGCACACGGCCATCCGAGTCGAAGCGACCATCTGAGATGAGGAACACGATCTGCGTGAACTCGACGGTGCTGCTTGAAGCGGCAGAAGACTGTTTGGCTGTTTCCAGCAACTGCAGGATCGTGTCCAGCGTCTGGACCATGTTGGTCTTCTTCTGCTGGAAACCGAAGCGGCCAATGAGACGACTGCCAGCGTCGTCCGTGAACGGCGTGTCGAAAGCGTGCAACAGTTCCAGTTCCTGACCGAACTTGACCACAGAAAGCTCGCCGACTTCGAGCTGCGTCATGCCCTTGCACAACGTCGCCAGCGCTTCCAATGCTAAACGGCCAGCGTGGTTGTCTGCCATCGACTCGGAATCGTCAATTGCCAACATCACCTGATACTGCCTCTTCGACGGGCGCGTACGACGCAGCCAGATCTTGTCTTTCCTGAACTGACTGGCGATGTACGGGATCACCTTGCGCATGTTGATGCGCTTGCCTGTGCGGAAGTCGCCCTCAAGCTTTGCACGCAGCATCGGCTCGAGCACCAGTCGTAGCTGCTCACACAACCGCTGAGATGCACCAGCAGTCAGTGCTGTGTATTTGGCCCACAGGTCAGCGCCACGCTCTTGCTCCGCTTGAGACGACCAGTTCGCGATGAAAGAGTCCAACTCATCACGCAAGGCAGAAACCTCGTCAGGGGACAGGAGCTTCACCGCTCTGGCCTCATCTTCGTCCTCTTCGTCCTCGTCTTGCATGCTGTTGGTCAAGTCCAAGTCGCGCAACCTTGACGGGAGCGCGTGCTCCGCCTCCTCATCCAGAAGCTCATGCTCGCCGCCTTCAGTGGCGTTCTCCGGCTTCATTTCCTGCTCGTCCTTCTTTCGCTCTTCCTCATTAGCGTTGTCATCAGCCGCAGCTGAGTCTGGCTTAGGTTCTTGTTTCACTGGCTTGGCCGTGTCATTCTGCTCCTGCTCCTCCTTGGTTTTTTCCTTCTTCTCCTCTTCTTCGTCCACCTCCATGGCAGTAGCTCCGTTTCCAGGGTTCTTTTCTTCGTCTTCCTTCTTTTCGACGTCGTTGTCCTCTTCTTCCTCGGTTCGAGGTTGATTCATGACCTGGTTTTCGTCAGCAGCAGCCAGCGCATGCTCCACATCCTCCATTTCCTCGTCATCGTCCACGAACTCCGCCGTCGTCATCTCTGCAGCCTTCTCCTGCTTCTCGGAGCTTTTAGTATCCTGCTCCTTGTCTTCCTCGGTGCGATCAACCATCTCCACACGCTTTTTCCAGTGTTCTTGAGCCTCCTGTGCATTTCGATACGGGTTGGGCTCGCGACGATCGCGACGTTTCTCGCGAGGCTGCTCGTGCTCCGGGTTGCTCTCAACCTGTGACTGTGGCTTCCACTCATGTTTCGCATCCTGATCGTTGCTGCTGCTCTGCTTTTGAGCTCGGCTGTTGCTGCTGTCATCATTGCTCTGTTCCTGCTCCTGAGAATCGGCTTCCTCCATTTCCTGGTCCTCAGCTTCCTGTTCGTCGGCTTCCAGCTCATCCTGGCCATCCTTCGACTGAGTGCCGGCAACCGTTGACGCCGCCTGTTCTTCTTCTGCGCTCTCAGGAGCCTCGGCTTGCTCCGCATCTTCCTCTTCCTTCTCTTCGGCCTGCTCAGGCTCGTCCTCAAGACCGCCACCTCCAAGCTGAACAGCATTGTCGAGCTGCTCCTCTTCCTTCTCTTCATCAGCGTCTTCATCCTCTTCAGCACCGGCAGTTTCTTCTCCGTCAGCATCATCAGCCGTCTCATCGTCCACATCATCAAGCTTGTCCATGTTTTCATCATCCGGGTTATCTCCTTCAGCGTCGCCATCGTCATCGCCATCATCAGCGTCGTTGTCAAGCTGCATATCTTCAGGCAGTTCGTCACCGTGTTCCTCCTCGGTTTCGTCCTCTCCGTGACCCTCTTCTCGTTCGGTCGGGTCCACGTCGTGATGGTCTTCGTACTTGTCCTCGAAATCGTCGTTGACATCCTCCATTTTCTCTTCGTCTCCGTCTTCACCATCCTCGTCACCGTCCTTATCGTCATCGACACCCTTGTCGTCTGATGGATCCAACTGCGGCTTCTGTTTATCGTCCTCCTTTTTGTTCGGTTCATTCTTCTCTTCCTCATCACCGTCCTTGCCGCGCACTTCATCCTCCAGTGCCTCGCCTTCAACCTTCGACTCTTCCTCAAACTTTTCCTTATCCTTGTCGATGTTGTCTTCGTCGTCGTCCGAGTCCTCGCCCCACATCTTCTCGTCAACGACATTCTCATCGTCCTGGTCGAACTCGCCCATTTCACGGTCCAGCTCCTCCTCGTCATCCTCATTCTCGTCCTGATCTTCCTTCTCATCATCAGGCACATCCTGCATTGTACCTTCAAAATCATTCTGCATTTCCAGTCCCGTGTCTTCAGGTTTCTGGTCAGCTGGTGGCTCGGGCTCCTCTTGTTGATCTCCCTGAAGGCCAAGAAGTTGCTCCTCATCCTCAATTTCATTGCTCACGTCCTTCTTTCCCTCGCCTTCACCCATACCAGTGCCCTCCACGTCGTCCTGGAACTGCATATTGCCAGCACCTCCATCACCTTCGTCGTTCTTCTCCTCGTCCGTGCGACAGAACCCGTGCTGGAACAGGTTTCGGAAAATGCGCACCAACACAAAGTCCAGCTTCATGACACTCTTGTGCGCCACTAGGAAGTCAACAAGCAGCTGCCGGCTAATGCCGCGCACATCGACCAGGCTCGGCTCAAAGCATTCCAAAAGCGACAAAGACTTCAAGAAAACGCCTCGCCACTCTGTCGATTGCGTATTGGCAAGTTGGGCATACTGATACTGCATCAGATCAAGTAAATTGGCCAATTGTGAAGCGACATGGTTCACACGTGAGTCCTTCACCATCGTGGAAAGTGTAGCAAGCTGGTCACGAAGTGACTGCTCCTCTTCATCCTCCTCATTCGATGTGGCTGCTTCCTGAGCTTCCTTCGAAATTTTTGTCAGGTCCTGGATCGAAACCAATACGGTCTCAACTAGCTTGTCGTAGTGCTCACTGAACATGGCCAGCACCTGCGAACTCTCTTCCTCGTATCTCTTTTCATCAACAGATGGGAGCGAGATATCGCTGGTCTCAGCTGAGGTCTTTGCGAACCTGCAGTCATCGCGAACGACACCAGCATATTCGACAAGGAAGGCTTCAAAACAACTCGGGGCTGTCACCGTGCCAAATGCTGCGGAAGTATTCGCCAGGAGAGATTGGATTTCGCCGAACCGAGCAGCGTTCGACTTGAGCACTTCAACTGCTACAGGCAGTTTTTGTGCTTCGTGGCCTTCTGATGACCTCGCCACAACCGGAGACACACCATAAACACGCTTGGAAGGTCGTGCAAAGGACACAATGGCAGCGTCGCCACCCGCATCCTCGCTAGCATTCACAGCACGGTGGGGAATCGCCGGCACACCAAGCGACTTTGCCAGTCCAGCACTGTCAGCGAAAGAGTTCTGGATGGCATCACATAGCACGAAAATGCGCTGGAAGAACTGACGAACATCCATAACAACCGACGTATTCTCTGACGATTGCTGCAAAATTTGCAGCACTGAGATCTCAAGTTCACGAAGAGAGTGTCGCAATGAAACGACGGATGCCTGTTGGAATGCCTGCCACTTACTCGCCGTTTGGGGGTCAATCGCAGTTTCACTGTCAGACGAAAGGTAGTTGGCCTTAAACTGCTTCATCAACTTGAGCGTGGCTAGTCCATCAACAAGCTTTTCGTGACTCAGTGATGTAGCGTGAAGAATCTGTCGTTGCTGCAGCATCGTGAACAGCATATTTTCTGCGTAGCCACTCATACGCTCGGTTTCGCTTGACGACAGGTCATGGGAAAAGCTCGTTACCGCAGTGTACCGCAATGAAGCCAACTGGCCAAGGAAACGGTAGTAATAACCGTCCGCACGCTGCCACAACCACATAGGGGAGTTCTTCGTCAAGGTCTCTTCCGCGGGTTGAGAATGATGAGCACCTCCAGTCTGTTTACTCTTCTTCTTGCCCCGTTTCTTCTTGTCCTTCAAACCTCTGGCGCTAGTAGATCCAGTCAAACTCTCGGAATCAACAGCAGCCTCCAACTCATCCACATTAATACAGTTCTCCACGTCAGGCACATCCAACTCGAACAGTTGTTGAATTTGCTGCTGCTCAGCAGGCAACTGAAGTCGGTGGTACGCCATACCCTGGGTTTTAAGCTCGCTTAGCAGATCAATCAGTGCCTTCTTCTTCGCACCCTTTGGTAGACCCGTCGCTTTCTGTAGCTTAGCCATCCGGTAGAAGATCGTTTCGCACAGATCCTCACACAATTCTCGCACTTGCTGGCGGCGCTCAATTTGCTCGTCAGACAGAATATGCCTTTCGGTGTACTTCGCGATCCGTTTCGAAAGCGCAGGAAGCTTCGTCGCGTATGACGAGAGATGAAGCGTGCCATCATCTTCGCAGTTCACCGTTGAAGGCGCACTTGTGTGAATCAGGCGTAAGGCAGGCGGTCTTTCAGCAGCATGCAAATCTTCCTCTGTACTGACCTTTGACTTCTTGTTGGCGTTATCAGTAGCGTCACCCTCGGCAGAACTGGTAAGCGCATCTTCATCTTCGTTATGCTCAACGTCCTTCGGCACTACAACGCCATCGTCCAGGCCTGCCAGTTCCGCTTTCGTCGATTGGATTCCGACAAATCCACCCTCCTTCGCAATCCCCATATCAGTTGAAGCGTCGATCACAGTTTGCATCGAGACAGTCAACACCGCATCGTAATTGCGAACAAACTTCATCAGCTTTCGGTGTGACTTCTCAGCCGATTCAGCAAGCGAGTAGTACGTTTGTTCATCCCAGCGGCAAATCTTAACGAATTCAACAAGTTTGCGCTGGATCGGCGCCTTCAGGCCGCTCCACTGGCGCTCCAAGTATCCCAAGTGCTGTCCGTAGTACCGGTACAAATGGTACAACATGTTGGCCAGAGCATACTTTGAAGACTTCGAAGCAAAACTGTTCGATGATTCGTAACACTGCGAAGGGCTCCAAAGCTCCATGAACAACTGTGCGCAGAACGAATACACCACGAGCAGTCGAGTCTCGTATTGGCCGATGGGGCACGAACGAATGTAGGCGTCCAGTGTCTCAAACAACCTGCTCATAAACTCGCGCTGCTTCTCGACGCTCTCTCTGGCCGCATCGCTGAGAGCCTGAGCATCGGCCCTGTTCTCGCTTAGCGGCGTAAAAAGCCACTTCGATACATGATTCAGGTGAAGCCACTGCAAATGTTGTGGGTTCGCGGGGTTCACCTCAGCATTGTCACTCATGTCCGCGTCTGATTCAAACTGCGCCGTCAGTAGTGAGTACATGTTGATCCACGTCTTCTGCGCCGCAAAACGGTGTTGTTTTTCCTTCACATAGAGAAGGTGAGGCCAAGAGTAGAGCTCGAGTTTTCGCCATCGCGTCACTAAAGCCGAGAGAGCGCCAAGTTCGTCACCAATTGAGTACGCTTTTGCCGCATACATTTCCCACTCCTGCGCCTTACGTAGCAACAATTCCACACCCGTAAGTGTGCGGACCAGCGGAGAGCTGATTTCAAAGTTGCGGATGCGGTCAGCGATAAGTACAAGTTGCTGCAGGATCGCATGGTCGGGCCATTGAGCCAAAAGTGACTGAACCTTCACCATTAGGCGCTGCAAAGGCTCCGCAACAAGCACAACTTCCTTGACTAGCGGGTCACGGTGGAAGTCGATGCCTTGGATGTAGTCACTGTTCAAAGATTGGAACGATGGCACAGCTCCCTTCTTGGTACCCACGCTACTACCAAGGCGAGCTTGAACCAATGATGCAGCAAGAACTCCAGACGACGCCACAGCACTTTCGATCGAGGTAGACGCCGAAGCATTCAATGACTTCCGCAACTTCACAGCAAGAGAGAACGCTCTAGCGAATGTGCTTACGATCTCCTGCTTGGTAATTGCGATCTTCGAGTTGGAGGTTTCAGCGTACAACTTCACGTGGGTTTCACACAACCGCTGCATAATTTTGTCTGTGATAAGCATGTCCATGTCTGCCGCAGTTGGAAGAGCAGCCGCATCACTACTCGCAGCAGCAGCTTGCTCAGGGCTTAAAAATGCTTCGAAATCACGGCCGCTGTAGTCTGGGAATTGCTCGCGGTATTCTTTCTCCAGCAACTCCTCTTCAGTTTCCAGGTCAAGCTGACGAACCTTGTATTTGAAAAGCTCCTCCTCCTCTTTTCGCTTTTGCTCTTCGCGTTCCTTCTGCTCTTGCCACTTCGTCAAAAACAGATCAAACAAGGTTTTGCTGCTGCTGAGAGCAGTGTCGAGTGCCAGAGAGTCTACGTCACGGTTCATGCGTGAGGTATTCACAGTTTCACGGAAGAGGAACTCCATTTTGGCGAGTGCCACGTCAAGCAACGCCACCTCGACCTTGCGCTTGTTCGCTACACCAGCCCCAAACATAATCGAAGTCCCCGACGTACCCACAGTTTGCAGCATCAACTGAATCCCGCGCCACGATTGATCAACAGTGTCTACTTTCAGAGCAGACGGAAACTGCACAAGCAAGAGAGCCAAGGTCTCTTTTTGTTGATCCTTCAGCGAAGCCTCCTTCAGTTGTTGGTAGAGCGACCAAGTAATAAGCGCAACTCCCTCCTTCACGCAGTAAATTGCCGCTGCGACAGGCTCTAAAATATCCCTGAAGCATTCTCCGAACTTCTTGGACATTTGAGCGAGGAAGCTTTCCGACGTCTGCTGAAACATTTCCAGTTCACGCAATAGCTCGCGCTTTCGCTGCTGTGAACACTTCATCGATCGAACTGTTGACAGCAAAGCCGCCAGCTTATCTGCCGGCATCACTGTAGCATTAAAGCGCAACAAATCGCGGAAAAGTTCTCCAAAAACAGAGGTAGCGACAGGCTTCATTTCCAACTCACCCGTTTCAATTGCCTCACTGTCCCTGCGAAGTGTGCTTGGTTGATAACGCTGGATTGCAAAAGCTGACACTTCCATCACTTGACCGTATAGCTCGCGCAATGAACGACTAGCATTCTCTGCGGCTTCGGTAGACGACGCTGGCAAAGGATTAAGCCGGTTAATGGACAAGCTTGCTGCGTCCTGCATGGTAAGCATTGCCAAGCGGTTCAGCAAATTCTCCTTCTTCACCAGCGGCTTCGTAACAGGGTCTACCGGCGAAGACGGAAGAAGTAATGCGAAGCGCCACAGTCCAAGTGTCACCATAGACTCTCCGATAGCTCTCGCCATGATACTTCGATCATTGTGCACGAGTTGTGCTTCCATGGCGACAGACGTCATCAATGGCGCGACAAGTGGGTCCACAAGCGATTCGAACGTGCTGTCCGTAGAACTTCGTAAAGCCATCAACAGTGCTGCTTGATCCTTAGCATCAAAAGTGAGCGGCTTTTCTGCAAACTGATGAAGTAGGGACTGAATCTCCTTCCACTGCGTAGCCGAGTTGTGTTGGAAGGTAGACTCAAAAGCCAGAACAGTCGCTACAAACAACTCTCGAACGAACGAGAAACTTGCGCTCAGCATAATTTTTCCTGCGTGTGTTTGTTCCGTTGCATAATGGCTCTTAATTTTTTCCAAACGCGCAGCTCGCATCTGAGCTTCACTTGTGGGGCACATGGATTCTTCCAAGTCAACCTCAGCAATACTCTTCAGTACGACTGCACTCTGGACTGCCTGGAATAGGCGTGGGTAACCTGCAATTACCTGAGCGTGGTCGGCGACATCAGTGCTCACAGCAGGAAGCCGCTTGTTTGCCTTACGAAGCTTCTTTCGGGTGTCAAACACATCCAGGGAAATCAAATCAACCTGGTTGAAGCTGTTGCAACGCAGGAACTGGTGAAACCCAAAGAGCACACCATTCAGGTGTGACTGAACCACAGATGTGAACTTGTCAAGCTCTACGGCCTGGTCAGGTTGGTCCTCGTTCGACATATCCAGAGAAACAAACTTGTGTCCGCACCACACGATGTCTTGATACGCATAGAAGCTGGCAGGATCGCGAAGTCCCAGGCGCAAGAGCTCTTCAACGATTCCTTCAAACAATTTCAGCACCTGCGAAATAGACTTAACAACCGTCACGTATCTGTCGCGAGACAAATCACTCTTGTATAGGCGATAGTTGTTCAGAACGCGCACAAGCTCCGTAATTGCCTGAAGCTCCCGGCGCGCGAGGGCGTGCTCGAACAGTGGACTCAGCTGGAACGTCACTATGCGATCCATCAACAGTGCACTCTCCTTCATATCAAACAGCAAAATTGGTGCGTCCTTGCCAATGCGGCTATCTTCTTCGCTCAGCAGATCCACATGGCTGTCGGCGTTGTCCTCGATTTCACTTAAGTAAAGTGTCTTCTTTGAGATGAGTGTCGTAATGTCAGACTGTTTCTCGCGCAGTTTCTTCAGAAGAACGCTCGGTAGCTTGAACAATTCTTCAGCCATAAGCGACTGGCGTTTCGCAGGCTCTCTTTTTCCGCGTGTTTGCTCCTGCGCCAAGTATGAGAATGCACAAAGCGCATGCAAAACTTCCTTGCGTGCGTCAATGTCCACAAAAAACAGCGATGACACGTCTAACTTGCCGCTCTTCATTGCCGCCTCCATTGAGGCAACCCCTCCAAACAACAACGCCAAAACGTCGACCCTACCGTCGGAAGATCCTTCGGTTGCACCCACAGAAATTGCTGAAAAGGAGGTCGAATTGACTTGCATAAACGTCTTGGACAGCCGGTTTAAAAGATATTCAGCCTTCCAGAGATCAGCATTGCTAGGAAGTAAAGAGTGACCGCCCTTCTTCCAAAGCGCATTCTTCCTCGATCCACATCCAATAATCTTCTCAATTGTTTCCTGCATTCGCTGGGACATATCCAGCAGATTGTTCCAGGATAACGTCCATGGCGCAGAGAGAATCGGTTGCTCCTCGATCAGCTTCGCAAGCCGCAAAAGCGACTTCTTTAACCATTGCCAATGGATAAGAAAGTGGGTCCATTCAAACACCTGCACTCGCAATTGAATTGAAAACTCAAAGCGGTCTCGAAGGACAGCTTGTACGGCCGCAAAAAACACTGAATCCATCAGCAACTTGGGAAAGTCTCGGACGAACGCTCCAAGGAATGCGTTAAACGCTGACAGAAGCGGGTGAACCAAGAATATCAGTTCGTTCTCCACGTTGGAACGGTCAGCATGGTACTTGTGGATAGCGTAAGACTGCTGCAGCACTGATAGCTTGTTCAGATTGATCGCATGGCGACGCGAATCTCCCTTGTTCGTTTTGCGCTTGTTGTTCTTTGACGATGCGGCTGCAAACAGTGTGTCAACTTGTTGATACTGCTCTTGCTCGCAGAATCTCAACCACTCCACACCGTCAAGCATCTCGAGCTGTCGCTGCGCGCCCAGCATGGATTCCCACAAGCTGTCTAGCTCAGTCTTAACAGAGGAGGCAGTCAAAACACGCTCCGCAACAAGCGACTGCAATCGCAAGAAAATTGCATGGTTGGCAGCAAGATACACAGGGACAGGAGGCAATTCAGTCGAAGTGCCCAGCAAGGTGGACAGACGTTGCACCACTTCCTCAATTTTTCGAGAAATATCAGCATACAGCTCGGTTTTTGTTATCGACTGAAGGAAGCGCGCCAGCAACTCGATTGAACGTAACGTATCCGCATTACCTCTCGCTCCACGAGCAATTTTCTCTAATGCAAAGAGAAGGCGATCCGCTGTCAATAGTCCGTTGTTGCTGCATGTACTCGCCACTTCCACAATCTGACGTAGTGCGAAAGGAGCTAGTGTCATAGCCAGAGGTTTGTTCTCGCCCTCATGCCCAAAGAACGACCTGGAGGACAAGTGGTTTCGAGCTGCTTCAAGACCCCTCTGGGAGTAAGCTGCCTTTCCCCGCTGACACCGTAAAGCAACACACTTCAGCCACGCATCCAGGTTAGAGTCGCCGTCCGTTACCGCGGTGTCTTCGCCCAAGGTAATTCCAACCTCAGGGGTAAGCCAACTCAACTGCAAGTCCATAGCGTTATCGTCTTCCAACTTCTGTGAAGATAAAACGAGGTGTTCGAGATACGCAACATCACGCTGCAGCACAAAGCTTTCGCTCTGCTGACACAGCACAAACGTTGAGGGACAAGCAACCATTGGAAGCACACGCTGTTTCTGAGAGTTTTCTTGCGAAGCTTGAAAAGCGCACATGAAAAGCTCAAGAACCTCTTGGCTTAAATCAAGCTGTGCCAGCAACCCGTCACCATACACCCGTTGAAAAGACTCAGCGATGGCGTTAAGAGGTGGCACTCCACGTGAAAGCTCTGCTGAGACCAGCAAAGACCAATTTTCCAGGTGTCGACGGTTGATACGACCGTATTTCGTCCCTACCATGAATTCTCCAAGTTTGGTTACCACACGCTCATGAGCACCTTGGAAAGCTTGAGAGAGAGCAAAGCCTGGAATACCACACGCCAGTGGTATTTTAATGAGATCGAGACGTGGCGAGTCTTCCGCTGCAAGCGCAATTTCTACGCATCGGTTCCGCATTGCGCGAGAAACCTCACCGTATTGCGCATCCATTGCCAGAAAGATTCGGAAGTTCTGGTGCGGCTTGATCACACGGAGTTTACCGTTAATAATACCGCACTCGTTGATCAGCATTTCACCACCGGTTTCCATGAGAGAGTTCAATCGATCCAAAACCGACGAGCTGCAGAAGTTGACATTGTCCAGTAGCACCCATTCGCCCTTCTCCATCGCTTGGATTAATGTGCCATCCACCCACTCAAAGCAGCTCGCAATTGATTTAGACTTGCTGAGTTGCACCACGCTGTTAACATCGTTCAACAAGCCAGAAAGTTCCGATAGCATCTCCTCACTGTTGGCCTCCGTTTTCTGGAGCATGCCCACGATGTCTTTCATCAAATCAACAACCACTTCGTCCAAATGACCCTTTGGCAGCTTTTTCGATTTGTGTATCTTCCCACTGCTATCACGACTCCGCGGGGATGCGTTCTCGCTATAATACTTTTCCCGCGTGATAAGCGCCCACCACGTGCTGCTAAGACGGTTTACCTTTTTCAGAATGGACGTTTTCTTTTTTTGTGAAATTCCGATCGAAGCCGAAGACAGCATCAGTTGCTGCAACACCTTTTCATACACAACCTGGATCTTCTTCTTGATGTCACGAAGCTTACGCCCAACATCCACCTGCTCGAAGCAGCCAAGCAGCTCCGTGGCATCCGTTCCAGCACTCATGCCCAATTCGTGCAGAGTGTTACCACTCAGCGCAGCCAACAATCGGACCGAAGACGTCTTCCCGCTAGCTGGTGGTCCAACAAGAAGTGCAGGCCACGACATATTCACACAATGCACCAGCGCCTCCATTGGTTTCAGGAGGAAATTAAACAGCGGAGGTGCAACGCGACCGCTTTGCATGTCCCCTTGTCTTTTAAGCAATGCGTTGCCGATCTCTACAAAACTGGCCGACATGCGAAGTGGAACAGCATCTAGGTCCATCGGTTTCACACCGAAGAATTCTTTAAATCGCCGAGAAATTAGCTCGCGGTCCCGAGCAGAGCGCATCCTTTCCACATAGATAAAATTTACATAGTAGCTCAGTGCTTGCAGCTGGAGATCGGCACTGTCCACTAGCTGCGCATGTTGCTTGAGTAGGTCACAGAAACGAAACACGTCGCGCAAATTGAACTCCCATGGCGCGCCGAAGCGGCCGTACCTGCAATTCACCATTGTGTCTTCATGCACCGCCCGGTTAAAACCGATCATTCGCTCAAGCAGCGTCTGGCCTATTAGGGCTGAGTCGCTCATACTTGTTTCCGTGACAGCACAGTGTAATGTGGGATACATTGAGCTCGCGATGTGGATAAGATCCTGTTCGTGAAGTGTCTCGACAAACACTCGGGTAAACCGGTTCAAAAACGATTTTGGTAGTCCCTTGCGGCCACCACCCTGACGAAGCGGGTTTTGAGCGGCAAACACACGGAACGTTGGCGGACACTCAAACTCCCGGTCGAGCTCCGGGATGTAGACACTTCCTCTGTGGTCCAAACACGAGTTCAATCCTTCCAAAACAGACTGCGATGCAAGGTTGAGCTCATCGAGTAGCACCCAGTCTCCCGCTTTCAGAGCGCGCAAAAATACGCCATCACACCACTCAAACATGCCACTAGAGCCTCCTCCTTGAGATGCCTTGCCACCCTTGTCATCCGTATCATCAGCCGGCGAAGATGCAGCAGGTAGATCTGACCCAAAGAGATCGGAAATGTCAGTTTGCTCTGACAAATTAATTCGCACAAGACGATGGCCTGATGCTGCCGCCAATGCACTGATCAAACTGGTCTTGCCCACACCCGGGGATCCTTCCAAAATGATGGGGCGGCTAACCTGCATTGCGCGCAGAACACGGTACAGGTTTGACATCGTTGTGGGTGCTTTCAGAGAGAATGCGGGCTTTCTCAGCACAGGATCAGGTCCGCGTGGGATCAGGAAAGGAGAAATACCGAATCTTCCTTCTGTAGCCTTTTCCGAAGAAAACGAATTCAGCTGGTCGATGTTGTTGTCCATGGATAGCGATGCAACATTCAACGAATCAATCACCTTTTGCTTGACAAGCGGGTCGTCATCGGGCACGAGTGCCAACAAAAAGTGGTACGCCTCTTCTCGAGCCTTCAATGATGTGTGCAGTGCTTTATCAGAACCAAGGCCAAGACCGTCCAGAATCGAGAGTGCTGCACCCTGGACAAACGCCGTCCAAGCTGTTACCGTAAGCGACGAATCATCACTCTGTTTCTTCACCACGGACGTAATAAAGTTAATCCAACTGAGGATATCACGTAACGTCACGGCTCCGCACCCGCCGACACCTCCGTTTGCCTCGTTGAAGGTTTTGACAAAGCTCAGAATGGGGTTGCACAGAGAAGACATGTCAGCCGATGAAGCTGCTAGCAATGCGCGGGATGGCGTCACAATCCCCTTGGGTCCAACCAGCCGATCACGAATAATTGTAGCGATATCATCCAAGTCAGAGATCGCCGGCACCCAGATTTCTGTAAAGCGGTTGCGCAACGCAGGAGATAATTCGCGTTTGCCGAAATCGCCTCCAGGATTCATTGTTGCCATCACTCGCCACTTCGAGTGGGCTACAATCTCTTCCACTTGGTCACCACCCTTTTCGGCGAGTAGCAGTGTGCGCGATGGCTCCAAAACACTATTCAGACGTTCCAGTACGGCATCCTCTGCAAGGTTAACTTCATCGATCAAAATCAAGTCACCATTCTTCATGGACTCGACCAGAGGACCATCTGCCCACTCGAAGATAGACTGGAATCGCCGCCTCAAAACATCGATCCGTTCAACAAGCTCCTTTCGTTGGGCCAAGGCGCTGTCCAAGACACTAGATCTGGCACTCTCGTATTTGGTCAGCATAACGGCTACGCCCTCAGATTTGAGCTGCTCAACTTCCTGTT
Source organism: Phytophthora europaea (assembly GCA_030463285.1). Lineage (NCBI taxonomy): Eukaryota > Oomycota > Peronosporomycetes > Peronosporales > Peronosporaceae > Phytophthora > Phytophthora europaea. The sequence continues at coordinate 14,118 of JAHQIV010000599.1, forward strand.
CATCGATGCACCCGTCATCCATAGTAAAGAAATCAACAAGTGCCTCCTCCAGCTCGTGAGCAGTTTTCTCCTTTCCTCGCACAGGCCGTAAACAGCCCAGGAAATCCGAAGTCTCGGTGTGTTGATGACAGTTCAGGATGTGAAGCGGCTGAGAGAAAAGAAGCGAGTACAACTGGCAAACAGTAGTTTTTCCGCAACCAGTTTCTCCAACGAGCAAAACAGGTTCCTCATTCTGCAAGCAGCGACCGACAAGCGCAAAAAGTCTTCGTAGTGACTTCGTCACACTAATCTTCTCGAGTCCTGCAGCATTACCTGCCGATTTTGGCTCACCGCTGGACGCTTTGCCGGTTGCTGCTTCTTCAATCGCTTGCTCCACCATTGCTTGGACACGTTCGAACTGCTCCTTTGTACCCCATACCGTTTCCTGCTCAATCTCACCGTTTTCATTCAGCAGATTTGATTCGCGAGGTTTGCCCCTGTAGTAGAGGGCATCGAGATCAATCTTCACGTTGCATTTCTTCTCCAAAACTTGTTTGACCACCTGTTTCTCTTCATCCTTTCGGAGCCGCTCGGCAAGCAAACAGTATCCTTCTTCAGCCAAGGCTTGTTTAGTTGCTGGCCGACGTTCAGCCCATCGAAGCAAATCACGGGTAGTAATGAAGCCTGACTTGCCAGCGAAAACGGACGATTGCTGTCGGACAAGTTGCAGTTGGCGCATGATATCAATCAGAATTCCACAGTACGACGGCGGCAGCGAGCTACGCTCCTGCAGAATAGTTTGAAGCTCACTAGACGCAACCTCGTCCACTTGAATCTCCAAAAATCGATTTCGGAACGCGCGGGACAAAACCTTACGTCCACCATACAGCCCTGGCGGATTCTGAGTCGCGAACAACATGAACTTGGGATGAGGTTTTACGGTCTCTTGGGTCTCTGGCAAAAAAAGTTCGCGGTTATCATCCAGAAGTCGATTAAGAGCCTCGAGAACTTCTGAAGGAGCCAAATTCAACTCATCCAGAATGATCCACCAACCCTTTCGCACGGCCTCCACCAAAACACCCTCCTTAAACGCAAGCTTGCCGTTAGAATCAGACACATAGCTTCCCATATACTCCTGGATGTCTGTGTGCTCATGGTTGTTAATGCGCACACACTTTTGTCCGATACGCGCCGCCAGATAACCAATCAATGACGTTTTACCAGCCGACGTTGGACCCTGCAGCAGAACAGGGTATTTGCCGATCAATGCTGCTCGTGAAACATGACGCAAGTTCTCTTCCACAGACTTTGTAAGCACAAACTTCCGTCGAGAAGTTACCGGATCCGGCAACGAGTCGTCCCGGGGCGCCTGAAATTCACCTTTTCGGACCCAGTAGGAGCTCACCAAGACGAATTCGCTAGTCTTCTTGGATCCACCGGGGCACGGGGGAGAGCGCGTTAGCTCCCTCGCTTTAATCGTTTTTGCGAATGTATTTTTGATGAGTCTTTCAAGATACTGACGCGACTCCATCTCGAGCTGGGTGCAGAAACTTGAGCAAAATCCTTCAAACATTGCTCGAGATGTACCGTAACCTCTCTGAATCAAGATGCGCGTGATGTGCAGTGCCTGGCTGAGTGTACGGAGCGAGTAGCGGGGCTTGTGGCGCGCGCCATCGCTCAATCGCAAATCTGCTTGCTTTCTTGCCTCCAGGTAAAACTCAACCGTTTCTGGAACTAGAGCACCTGCAATTTCCTTGAACTGGTGGTGAACAACCATCTGCAAGTCCGAAGGATTGACGCATTCATCGACGTAAATTTCCGTAAATCGATTCCGAAGGGAAGGAGGCAAATCCTTCTTGCCAACGTCCGTTGAGGGGTTCATAGCACCGAACAGTCGGAAATTCGGGTGCGGCCGGATAACTTCGACATCACCGCGCTCCGTTAGCGAGAATGCGCTCGTTTCGTGTTCTAGAAGGGTGCTAATTCGCTCCAACGTATCCGATGATGCAAGGTTGATTTCGTCGAGCAATACCCAATGCCCCTCACGCAATGCTTTCACTAACACACCCTCCACAAATGAAAAGGCAAAGTGTGATTCAGCTTGTTCCTTTTGCCGCTCAAATCGCACCAGTTCTGCCTCAAAGGTGTCCCATCGGCTCACCAAAACACTCGTAGAGGCGCCAGAGATAGCCATCTTGTTACTGCCGTCGGCACCCTTCGACTTTTCTCCATCTTGGCTAGTTCCACCGCTGCTGCTCTGAAGCTTAGAGGTAGCCATTTGGATCGCTTTGCGCATGCCTTTTACGAGCTTCTTCCAGTCCTTGTGCTCCAGCGCAATTCGAACAACGTTAAGAAATCCAGCGTTATTCTTTTGCGAAAATGTAGCAGTGAACAAATCCACAAAATCCATGTACAACGGTCGAGCGAGCAGATGAATCTCCACAGGTTTGAACCCGCCCACGAGATCGGAACTATCACTCTGGATATTCAGGTTCTGAACAACTAGGCGCTGCCCCATAGCCGCTGCCATGTGTTGGATGATCGTAGTTTTACCACAACCGGTCTCACCGATGAGCAGTGCTGGCTCACAGGTTGCAACAATGGCTGCCATCTTCTCCAACAGCCGTAGGACGTGGCCTGTCATCACAACAGAGCTGGTTGCGGGTTTATCGCCTTGTTCAAGCTGCGCCTGCTGCGACAAGGTTGGCAGATGCACCCGACCGAACTCCACTTCGCGGGTACTAAATGCAACATGGGGTTTATGCTGCTCAAGATAGTATTCGATCTTTCCAGCCTGCACTTCCCAAATCGCAGCCAGCGCGCAAGCAGAATGTAAGCGTGTCTTCGTGTCTCGAATACCAGCACAAAACACATCCAGCGCTTCCACAACGATACGCATACGCTCGTCCTCAGTAATGTAATCATGGCTGGAAGATGCGTTCTCGTGAGTAGTGCCCGCAGCATAATAGCAAAAGCGGTAAATGCGTTTGCACCACTTCAGCAAATCGCGCAGGCAGAAGTCTCGTCCATAATTACGACGTGTCTCCTTCCATAACTGCACAGGCCCACCGACCTCTTCGCGTGCATTACCAGAGACTGCGTTGTATGTTGTCATGATCTTGGACACAACCTGTTGAGGGATCTTCGCGAACCGAGTCAACATGATCTGCTCGATTTCGCTATCTGCGAGCGGTGCAACACCGACACTTGTCCACACGGACTCCTGAAATCCTTTCGGCATCTGGTGTCCATGCGTAGTCGTACCGAAAATCTGGAAGTTCGAGTGTGCCACCAGCAGCTCTCCACGACCAGGCAGTACCATCTCGCGCGTCTCGAGCAACGGCATCAGCGCCGCCAGAACCTCGAACGGTGCGCGATCAATATCCTCAATCACCACCCACCGGCCTGCAAGTACGGCAGTTGTAAGTGCACCTGGCTGCCACGTAAACTCGCCGGGGACGTCTGTGCAGACATACGACCCTAAAAGCGTCTTGCTATCAATCTGGTCGTCCAAGTGCAGCTCAACCATATCTCCGTTGCCCGATAGTCGGGCAAGTTCACGAATCGTAGCTGTCTTGCCGCATCCCCCTGGTCCAGCCACCAAAATCGGGCGTTTGAGACCAAGAGCAATCGCAAGCGACTGCAAATTCCGCTTGGTTGACGGAGTCGGTACCAGCGGCTCTGTGGTCAGTTCATCATCTGACGAAACCTGTCGTTGCTGGTGCAGTTTACTCGTCGGGACGACCACGCCAAAAATGTTCTGAAGCGAGTCATGGAAGGGCACAGGCTGCGACTCTGCATCGTCACTGCTGTCCTGTTCCTGATAGACGCTCAGTTCGATGAGTTGTTCCTGTCGCGTCGTGTCCTCGCTGTGCAGCTCCAGTTCAATCTGCCGCACTGCCGGGCAGTCTCCGCTCACAGCAGCATCCTCGCCGACGCCCAGTCCCTTCAAGAAGTCGTTCCGCTGTGCGTTGCCCATCCTGAGCACCAAGGCCGTAGCGCGCGCTGCATACCAGCGCACGCGCGTGTCGTCGTGGAAGCTCAGCGGGAAGAAGGGCGTCCAGTTCCATAGCGTCGTGAGCTCCGTGGGCCTCGCCCGTAGCAGCAGAAATGCCGTCTTGGCGATGCGTCGCAGCCGCGCGAGGGTCTTGCCGCTCTGCTGCTTCTGCGCAGCCACGACGTCTGCGAACGTAAAGAAGCACGGCGCTGTCTCGAAGTATTGCTGCGCCAAGGTGCTGGTGGCCGGCAAGTATGTAAGCAGCTCGGCGAGCGTGGCCGCCAGCAGCTCGCTCCTCTTCATGCTGTCCGCGCACTCGTTGTACTGCTCGCCTTGCTCCTGCTCTTGCTCGTACAGCACGAGCGCCGGGTCCGTGACGCGCACCATCAGGTCCAACAGGAACGGGCGCAGGTGCTTGACCACCAGCACGCGCAGCTCGCGGTGCACGAGGCATGCAGCCAGCGCCTGCAGCTGGGAGGCAGCGGCGTCTTGCTCTT
>JAHQIV010000600.1:0-18580 GCA_030463285.1 Phytophthora europaea
TCTCGCTCGTCGTCTTCCTCTCCAGCATCGCCATGGCCAAGCGCCTCGCCATCCAGCGGGGAGAGGACATCAACACCGAGCAGGAGCTCACGGGCATCGGCGTCGCCAGCGTCGTCTGCGGCATCTTCCAGGCCATGCCCCCCACCGGCGGCATGTCGCGCACCGCAGTCAACATGCAGAACGCGCACACGCAGCTCGCCTCCATCGTTACCACGCTCATCGTCATCGTCGCGCTCTACACGCTCACGGGCACGCTCTACTACCTGCCCAGGGCCACGCTCGCCTCCATCATCATCGTCGCCGGGTACACGCTCGTCGAGTTCAAGGAGGCCAAGTGGCTCCTCCGCGTCAAGCGCGACGAGTTCTTCGTCTGGACCGCCTCCTTCATCCTCACGCTCGGACTGGGCGTGCTGCAGGGCCTCATCGCCTCGATCGTCTGCTCCGTGCTGGCACTCATGGTCAAGACCAAGCGGTCTCCGGTCGTGATCCTCGGCGAGCTGGACAACGGCAGTCTCGTGGATCGCGACGTGTTCCCCCAAGCTCAAGACCTGAACGACATCATCGTGGTCCGAGTCGAGAGCTCGTTGTACTTCGCGAACTGCGAGCGCGTGGCCAAAGCCATCGAGCGAGAGATGTCTCGACTTCTGAAGAAGGGCGTCACTACTCACGGCGTGGTGTTGGACGCGTACCACATGAACGATCTGGACGCTACCACGATCCAGGTGCTGTCGGACACGCAGGAGAAGCTGGCGGTGCGCAAGGTTCGCTTCGCTATCGCCAACGCCAAGGGCCGTCTCAATGACATTTTGGCGGCGACAAACCTTCCCAAGCGTCTGCTGAGCGGTAATCCGAGCATTCCACTGGAAGACGCTGTACGCTTGTTGCGTGCAGCTCCTCACTCGGACAACACCGCGTAATCATTCTCGCTGAGAATCCAACTCCGAGGCCAAGTCGATGACTTTTTACGCTGTCGCTACCACAAAAAATTGCAACTTGTCAGTGTTCACAACAGCTATGCCAGGCAGTAGAAAGCACTTACCATCATCTTCGTACAGGGCGTTGAGGCTGTCGCGAGAGATCTGCATTTAACGAAGACAATCCATGTTCTAACAACGTGAGTACCGTCCACACACTGCAGCCGGGAAGCGAGATTTCAATTCTTTTTGAGAGACCCTCGGTCATTTATATTCGCAATGCAGGAGCCACAGCTTCGATCAAGTCTTGAGGGGCACCAATTTGCCGGTTGCCAGGTCTACGCAGAACTTATCGTCGTGTTTCTTTAGCCATTCCTCGTACTCACGCGCCTCCGGGTGAAACTTACACACTTGCTCAAACACTGCTTCTTGCATCGCAAGCTTCGATTCGGGGACGTACTCGTTCGAATCATCGATTTTCCCCTCAAACTTGTCTTCTGCTTGTTCTGCTTCGTCGTAAAAGAAAGTTTCATCCCCTTCCACGTTGTCGGTCATTAGCGATCGAAATGCTTCTCGGAGGTACGGGTGGTGCAGGGCTTCAACGGCAGTGATACGCTTTTTCGGGTCGTAAACTAACAATTTCTCCAGCAGATCCAGTGCCTGCTGATTCGCGTTCGGATACAGCTCTTCAAACGGGATCTTGGACCTCCGACGCTGTCGGTGCACCCACTTTTGAGCGGCCTCTTTGTGAATGCTGGCGATGTAGGCGATGTCCGGGGTGCCAAGAACGTTGAAGATCTTGTTGAGCTGGTTCGTTGTACTGGAGCCGGGGAACAAAGGCTTGCGGCCTAGAAGTTCTCCCAAGATACAGCCCGCGGACCACAAGTCCGAAGGTTTGTCATAGCGGCAGCCATCCAACAGAATTTCAGGCGCACGATACCACCGAGTCACCACATATTCGGTCAGCTCCACGAACTTGTCGTCCGGGGAAGCTCCCTTTATCCGTTTCGCCTTGGAGTAGTCCACGTACCGCGCAAGTCCGAGGTCGCAAATCTTGGCATCGCACGTGCTCGTCACCAGGATATTCGACGGTTTAAGATCTCGGTGAAGCACATTCGCTGAGTGCAGGTAGGCCAGCGCTCGCAGAATTTGCCGCATGAAGTGCGCCACGTGTTCATCCGTCAGGGTTTGAGTCGAGTGAATGACGCGGTGTAAGTCCGTCTCCATGAGATCCGTTACCAGATAGATGTCCTCCAAGTACGACAATCGCTCTGGCCGAGGCACATCGTACAGTGTAATCAAGTTCGGGTGGTTCAGCTGCCCAAGCAGACACAACTCGCGAAGAATTCGCTTCGTATCGGGCAAATCTTGGAACGCATTGGTGACTTTCTTGATAGCGACAGTCGTGCCTGACTCAATGTCACTCGCAGCGACCACTTCGCCGTAGGTTCCAGCGCCCACCACCTTTATCAACTGGTACTTTTTAGGGACATCAAATGTTGTCGTCTTCCCCGTAAAAGTGTGGTTGTCGCGAGCTAACCGCGCCAACTCTCGGTTGTTTTCGCTATCCGCCGATACATTTCCTGCATTGACGATACCTTTCCCGTGCTTTCCTGATGAACTTGTTCTGCTCCGAATCTCACGCGAAATATATCGCCCGTCCCCTCCTGTCGGAATATTAAACGCTCCAGTGGAGGCTCGTTTGTCGAAGCGGCTGAATTCGCGGAGATTGTAGCTGGAGAAACTCTGAAGTAAAGCCTCGTCACTAGACCCCCGTCTAGATTCCACTAATCTGCCATCACTTGCCATGCGGCGGAGCCCTTGGGACTGGGGAAAGTTCTCCACCGACGTAACTGACGGAGCAAAAATGATGCCAAGCTGAATCCGACCGCGAAATACTGTCGGAGGGGCCCAAGATTCTTTGCAGTCGTTGTACTGATCGCATAGATTATGCCAACGAGGAAGAGCTCCGTTGGCCTTCGCATCGGCGGATCCATTTACGAGCGACAAATGAGGCGTAACGTTAATTTTGCAGACGCCCAATAACTCATCCGGTAGCATAAAGCGACTCTGAAACACCTCAACCTTGAGGAAATACGTAAAGCCTCGTGCACAGCCCGGGAACTCTAGGCGCAGGTTGCTGGACCAGTTCGGATTGAGTGTACCAACTTTATGGTGACCGTCTGGAGTCATCGCCGGCATGCACTTACAGATATTCGTCACACATCCACTGGGATCGCCGATTTTCGCCACCGCTCGTTCTCCCGATATGCCAGCAGCACGTTTCAATCCACGGAAAAATCGAGTTCCCTTGGAAGGGCGGCGGTTCTCCTTATGAGAGCCACCTATCGACGAATTCGCGAGTTCGTCTGGCTTATTTTCACCTTCTTTCAAGTCCAATCCACGCAAAGTTTGCTCCATGTGATTCCCCTCCTCTAGAATGCAGCGCGCATACACTGGGTGCCCCTTCTTGGGAGCAGAAGCGGACGACGAGTGCTGAGAAGTCCCCTTTGAGGCATTTTCACCCCCACCGTCAGATGCGTGCAGTTGCTGTGCCTGTAGAATCTGTACGTAAAATGTTCCCGGAGGGATTGAGTGCGAGATAGCAGAGGTTTCACCAGGCAGAACTAAGCGGATATTTTCCCCACGCGGGGCGTCATCGAATGCAACCGAGAGTGCAACCGCGTCTCCGTTCAAATGCCAGCGCACCAGGCGGTCTTTGTGATCCAGCCACAGTTCATGCACAAATAACTGTGTGACCCGCCGGTTGTCTGTGTCAAGCAAGTTGTACGTCTCTTTTCCAGTGACCACAAGCCGCCTTGTCCATTGTGATGACGGTGTCGATGCGCTACCAGGGGTCGACTTCGGCGCTTCGACCGTCTTAGGTGATAGAACGTACGAGTCCACTGGGATTGGGGACGTGAGGGCATCATGGTGGGCTCCAGTTTCATCGACGCAGTCGGCGTCTCCGCGCACCAGCTCAATTACTTCCAGAAGCGAGAAATTGTCCACAGTCACAGAGTCGAGAAGCGTAGAAATAAATAGCAGAACGCCGTCGTACCGGCGATACTGGCCCCAGAACGGTACAATCGGTGGGAAATTGGATGTCACGACGATATCCGGGTGCATACTCCGGAAGAGTAACGGAAAATCGCCAATCTCCTGGCGCAAGAGTGCACCAAGCAGGCGGTAAAACTTGTGAGGCTCCAACGGCTGCGAGGCAAACGCTACGTACGGGCGCGTCACCTCTGGTGCCTTAGAAATTGCAATCTGTCAAGAAGCGTGCACAAACAAATTGGGTCAGTCACGAAGATTGCCCAAATACCCTTCTGCGATATCAAAGCAACACTTACGCTGATAGCACGTTTCCACTGTTCCTTCTCAAAAGCTGTCCGCGAGCTCAGGTGGTTGATGTGGTTCCCTTCTGCAATCACGCGGAAGCCGTTGGGCTTTCCCATGTCTTCGTCTTCAATTCCCTGCAGCTGAATCCGTCCAATCAGTTTCGTATTCGAGATAAAGTCCTCTCGCGTCTCATAAAACGCGAGCGTGTCCTCCTCCAAAACACAGTACGTCGCCTTCCAACTCATGAGGACGTCGCTCTTCTTGCTCAAATAGCCTTCAAACGAAATGTCGCGGTCTGTACGGTACCTAATCGTGTGTGACCTGCCACGTTCCACTGGTCGGGGCACCGTAAGAGGCCTCGCTATCGGTGCCGACGTCTGTGTAGAACTCTTTCGCCTCGGTGGAGTCTCAAAGGAGGAGGATCTTAACGGCGGCGTCGACGGAGCCACGGACGATGTGTCCGAGTCTGTGGCCCCTTCATGGTCGCTTTCCTCCAAGAACAGCTTACTCGTGTCCCCCATCCTTGGGGGCGGTCGCTTCGGTGCGCTGCCCGGCTGAATCCGCTGCTGCAGAATCCCCAAGAACGCCGCCATCCTCGTGCGGTGCACCGGGTCTGTATTCTTGACTGTGATTCCGATCTGCTCCGAGTCGTGGAGCTGCTCCATCCTGACCAGCAGCACCGTCTTGAGCCCGTAGTTGTCCGCGATGCTGGCATAAGCCAGCACCACGAACGGGCCCTCGTGTCCGGATTGCTCGGGGAAGACGACCAGATCCTTCCCCAGACTCTTGACAAACTGCGCCTGGAAGCTGCTTCCCGTCCCCGTTCCTGCAACCTCTGCACTGCGGCTCTGCATTGCAGCTCCTGCGTCCTCCTTGTCCTCGTCCGAAGCTCGGAGTTTGTAGCGGGTGAAGGTGCAGCTGGAGCTCACGTGCTGCGTGGCGTTCTGCCACAGCGTGTGGAACAGCTCGAGGGCCATCCAGGGCTGCTCGATGCGCTCGATCTCGACAGCCACGTCGTCCTCCTCGTCCAGCGTCAGGTTGCTCTCGCGGCGGCGCATCATGGTGCTGCGCATAATTGTACCCGAAAACTGGTACCGCTACTTGACGGCAGTCGGGTGGGCGCTACAGGGCGCGGTGGGAGACGGCGAGGACACCGGCGGATGGAGGCGGATGTGGGGAACAGCGAGGGCGAGGAATGCGGACTGCGCGTGCGCTGGGGGCCGAGTGGCGAGCGGATGAAGTAGACCGATCGTCGACGGGGGTAGAGGGGCGACCTGGGATAAGAAACACCTGGAATTGGAAAATGACAGGACAGATGTAGCCATCTTGACGGACGCAAGATGGCTACACTGTAACGGGTGTGGCGCTTCATGCTTGTGCACTGCAGGAGGTTAGAATGAAGCGCGAGGTGGGTTTATTGTGGCTGCGTGGGGGTATTATAGGTTGTGTGATGGTGGTGATGACCGTGTTGATGGATTGGCAGTGTGACTCGTGCTGCGCTCTTCGGAAGGAGCTGGTGCAGTTGCGGGAGGCGAGTGAGCTGAGGGCCACGCAGGACCACGACCAGTGTGTCGCCATGTTCCAACAGATGCAGGAGCTGGTGCGACTGAATGAGGCGGTGGCGCGCGGCCGCGACCGACGCGAGAGCAGGGTTGGCATTGGTAAAGTGGAGGAGCTGAATAGGACGGAAGTTGAAGTCGAGAGGAGCGCAATTCAAGTCCAGCGCTTGCAGGCCATTGTCGTGCAGCAAGCGAAGGAGATTGAGACGCTTCGGAGAAGACAGCGAGATGTTATTGCGGACGGCCGTGTCGGACTTGGCACTGCGGATTGTGTTGGCAATCAGGTGGAAGGAAGGGACGACCAGATTCTACTGCGTTCGACATTGGTCGAGGACGGTGGTGCTACTGATACCGGTAGCGACGATGATGAAGACCGCGACGAGGCTCATTATCGGTCAGCAGCGAAGAAGCATGCGAGCCAACTGCGAAAGCTTCCGTTGACGTCACTGCACGCACAACTCAAGGGGAAGGAGCTGCAGCTGCTGCACTGTCAGCAGCTGATTGCGAAGCTGGAGGCGCGACTCGAACAGCTCATCGACCGGAAGCAGTCGATGGTGCAGAGCTACCAGCAGACGACGCGAACGCAGCAAGCGCATCTGAAGAAGTACCTGGCGTACATCCGGCAGCAGACGACAGAGAAGAAGGCGCTGGAGAGGCATGTGCGCGAGCTGAAGCAGTATGTCGACGTACTGGAGAAGAAAGTGGTGAACCCTTACAAGTCAGCAGTCGAAATGGGCGTGAGATCACGAGCACCATACTCGGCGACGCCATTTGACTTGACTTAACTCACGTCACGCTCCTCGTGCTCCATCATCGTCATGCTCCGTGGTAGGGACTTTGGGGATCCCTACGCTGCTTCAAGGTGTCGAGTTGTTTACTTTGCCGAGTTGATTTGCGATTGTGATCAGGGTGTCTCAGTGCAGTGCCACCACGAAGGAGAGTGAAAGCAGTGAGAAGCTTCATAGGAACTTCAATTCTACAGTACATGTAATGCATGTTAATACTATAGACGCTCTAGGCCTCAAGTCCGAGTCGCTTGAGCGCGTCCTCCATCGTGTCGTCCTTGTGGATGTTGCAGGCGTTCTCGCAGACCTTGACGTACGCGTTGAACAGCGCGCTGCCGACCTGCTCGTCGACCTTGTGCGCCAGCGAGTAGTTGAACGCGTGGACCGTCGAGAGCCAAATCGTGGACGACGTGGCCACGAACGGGATGGCGCAGAAGGCGAACATGTCGTCTACGGTGAGCTCGCCGTCGGAGGCCAGAATGTGCTTGGTCTTGTAGATGTAGCGGCCGAGGTTGGAGATGGTGGCGTCGCCCGTGCACGAGCTGGGGACCTTGAAGTCGCCCAGGAGGTCGCCCACCTTGGGCTTGATGAGCTTGCGGTCCATGAGGAAGCACGGCAGCGCCATCTCCAGGAGCTTGTCGCCCTGCGCTGCCATTTGCTGCTTGGACGTACGCGCCAAGTCCCAGAACTTCTCGCTCTTCATGTTAACACCGTCGGCGGCCAGCCACTGCAGGGGCGTGTTGGTCACGTAGAGTCCCACCTGGCGCTCCTTAGCGGGCTCCGGCACCCGCTGGCGCATGTTGTAGCAGATATCCGCCACAAACCGGAACGGGCCGTCGCTCTCGTCATTGCCGTTGAGCTTCTTGTCGACCCTGCTCGCGTGGTAGAAGGCCAGCACCAGCATCGGGATCAACGCTCCTCCGAGCGTGACGCCCTCCTCCATGCACTTGCGCAGCGTGTCCCGCATGTTGGTCGGCGTCCCCGCCTGACTCAGCAGCGTGGTGCTGTTCTGCTTGAAGGGGATGCCAAAGTCCTGCTGGTCCGCACGCGGGGTGAGCACGGGCTTGAAGACCTTCAGGAAGTTGACGAAGGCCGAGCCGCCGACCAAGGCGAGCACCGTCTTGGCCACGGGTTTGAGCCACCAGGGGCTGGTGAACCACATGTCGTAGAGCGACGGACGCAGCGGGTACTCGGTGACGGGCTTGACGGCCTCGATCGACAGCAGCGCCACGTCCTCGAGCGTGTCGTTGACGAAGATCATGCCGGAGTCGCCGTCCGACATGATGTGGTCCGAGAAGAGGAAGAAGCGGGCCTTGCTCTCCGCGCGGTTCACCCACACCGTGAGGTAGAAGAGGAACTGCGTGAAGCGGTCGAACGGCACGTGGGTCTCCGTCTGCACGAACTGGTTCCAGTTGTTCCAGGCGGCGACGTCCGCGTCCGAGTCGGAGATCTCGCGCACGCGCAGCAGGTTCTTGGCCGCGACGTCGTCCAGTTTGAGCTGCGGCTGGACCTCGGCCATGAACTCCTCGCTCTTGACAACCAGCGAGCGCAGACGCGGGTGGCGGTTGAACGTGCGCATGACCGCCGTCGGCAGGTAGCGCACCAGTTGGTCCATGTCGCCGCTGATGGCGATGGCGTGGCAGCACTTGACCGACACATCGGGCTCGGCGATGCCGAAGCGCTCGATGGCACGCAGCGGGAAGCGGCGCTTAGTTGGGAATTCGCGTTCGGTCGACATGCAGCTCATGGCGTCGGAGTCTTCGGGTACTTGCGCGGTGCTCGGCAAAATCGAGTGTAGCCGAGAACGATTGAAGGGCTGAGAACCACCGCCTCCCAGCTGGGCGGGACTGCAGCCCGAAGCTCGACAACCGACGTGACCTTCCCGGATGGTGCTGGCGGGATTGGGTCGTGCACAAAATGGTGTCGGGCTCAGATACACGTGGAGGTCCACGCCTCGCAGGCTTTTCTGCTGCAGATTCTTGCTCGTCACGCGGTGATCGCCGGTGACCTGAGCGAGCGAGGCATCGGAGCATTACGTGGTACATGTACTGTACTGTACAGTACCGGTAACTCTAAACGCGTGTCTGCAAGCAGTCTCGGTGGATAGGGACGTGAGGCGGGTGAACCCGCAGCCATGAGGCATCATCGTGGTAAGGCCATGAAGATACTTTGGCAATCTTTAGCAGTGAAACGTAGGTTGTTGCAACGTGCGAGATGTCGTCAATTTGTGTACCCAAGTGTCACAAGGATTTGCAAAGTTGACGCTAAGTTGCATGTATATATACTATAATATGTTAATATTACACCATCACATGCATCTAAAAAAATCATGTAATGGGATAATAATGCACTGATCTGGAGCCTGCAAGAGCTCCGCATCTCCGAGTTTTGGGAGTGGGCAGCTGTGGTCTGCATGCAGCGGGAGGTTACAGTACATTGGTTTTGGTTGTATTGGTTCGTCGATGCACGTGTGAAGCTCGCGTCGTGTACACTCTAAGCTTACTGTACAGTGTTGCGAGTCGCAATGTGCGACCACCCGACGCCATTCCCGCATGGCGGGATGAACCAACCTTCCCTTTGTAGACTGCGTTTCTGACGGATGCAGTACTCAAGTATCTAGCAGGGGGATAATAATAACTTACCCTTTTACATGTAAGTTTTATTATATAAAGTGTGCGCTCCAGTAGCGAATTAATAGCGTGGATGGTCAGAGAACACTTCATTCGGGACTTCGTCATAGTACCGGAACGGAGTGGTATTTACCCGGGGTGAATTGCCCCGCTGTCTGCTTTCTGACGACACAGTACTTTGGAGTTGGTACTTTAAGGTTGGGGACCTGAATTCTACTATATAATGTGTACTGTGTACTTAAGTAATCGGTACGAACCTGTTGAGCCCACACCTTTTGCCATCGCTCGCATGAAAATCTGCGACGATTTGGTGTCGTGCAGGTTGTACATGTAACTTACACGGGCCCATTGCGGTATCATGTAGATTGCCGTGACTGGTTTCACCGCGCGTAACCAAAACGATTGATATTGAAGCTCAATTTTGGTTACAGCCTTCACGCCTCCCGCTTGCTCTGTCCTCACCACTGGAGCGAATCTGTCCAGGTGGTATAACGTTAGACCAACTCGCATGGCGCCCTAAAACGCCGTTAATTATTTCGCTTTTCTATCACTGTGACCTCCGCAGTTATTTACTTCCTCCCTTTGCTTATACCAATTACTACGTAGTATAATATACTCGTCGGCAAATGTGTTACGTATCAGTTAATATTCGGAACCCGTACACTGCAGTACATGTATTGGATTAAAGATGGAAATTGCTATTAGATTAACAACAACTTCTCTACTGGTCGGCGCCCAGGTGTCACAAAGACTACTGCTCGCGCATCCTTCTCTTGTAGAATACGTCGTAGTGATTGATAACCAGTTTATCCTCAGAGCTAGCAGCGCCAAAGCTGCTTCCCCCAAACACAGTGGAGAGAACTCCCTTCGGTTCCAACTTGTCTTCGTCCATCCATTTCCTGAACAACAACCCCTGGTACTTGGAGGTATTTACTATCATAGTTTTTGACTCGGGATGCAGCTTGGCCATTGAAAGCACACGAGCAAACTCCGCCTCACCACCGAAACCATCCCTTAGTATTATGAACGAGTCCGTTGCCGCACCAGGATAGCTGGCGTTGAAAAGGTCGATGTATTCGCCCAGCACCACCAACTTCCGGCTGTTCATAGATCTTGGCCCTTCAGCACCGATACCCAGAATCCCGAAGACGTCATCGGCGTCTTTCCCGTTGTACAGCCAAACCTCCAAGTGTTGTTTCTGCAACGCTGTCGCGATATCCCTCGTTCCATCAGCCCCCTTTGCAGTTACAAGCGCTTTCGCCACAGCCTCGTCTCCGTAGTGCGCCGTGAGTGTTCCGAGCAACGATACGTATCCGTCCTGGTGCTTATTGTTGAGCATGTCTACGTACTTACTCAGAACCTTTAAGTCTGAATGGGTGAGAGCGTGGTCCACTCCTTTGTTGAGCTTGAGTGTCACCAAGGCATCCGTCGTAGATTTTTCCTTGCCCAGCCAACTCCTCAACCTGACAGTGTCAACCACGCCCACCGACGAAAGAAGATGGGCGAGCGTTCTCTCTTCGTTTTCCACGTCCGGTGTTCCATTGGTCCTCAACATCATTTTGGCGCCAGATGCAACATTGTCATTGTTAGCGTTTCGATGTGATGGCACGTGGGAAGTCGCGCGCGATAGCCTTAGAGGCTGTAGATGTCGAGGTGCATCCCACGAGAGCGGTGGCAACCAAGACTACCGCGCAGCTGAATCGCATCGTTGTCGGGGCTTGGGCTGAGCGAATTGTAAAGTGGTTCGAGACGGTGAGACCGTCCCTCTTCGGGCTGAGGGACCGGTGAGTTTACGGTGATTTGGAGTCTACAACACCCCGCGTGTGACATGTTTTCAACCGCACAGCATTCCAAGATTACATGTATATACATTTCGGACCAAGGCTTACCGAAATCATTGGACATGACTCACAGTCGATCGAAGAGTCAGTCCTGATGCAGTTTTGGACCACCTTCCAAGATTGATTTTTATGATGGTACGGTAGGAATCCTACCGTAGGGTACACTGTAGGTCACTTGCCTAGTTAGTTGCCACCTCGGCAAATTTCCGAACTAACAGGTTCTACCAAATAATATACCAATTCCAAATGGAATACCTTAGGTCATTTTAAAGGTTTACTATTTGATATTATACCGATCCAAATACTATACAATTCAATAACTCCCAAAAAATTTAGGGCAAAAACCGACTTCACTTGCTTTGAGTATGGGTAAGTCGTCGTACCGGTATCAGGACAGAAGTACCGTGAACATACGAAACTCAAGAGAAATTGATTTTTGACCTTAAATCTGTCCTTAAAACACGACTGTTGGGGATTTCCAATCGACCCATACGGCTCACACTTTTTAAATGACCAGGCGTCCGTCAAGTTACTACTGCTCTCTCACCCCCTTCGTATCAACCCCGCACATTATGGCCCACAAAGAAGCCTATAAAAAACCGTTTCGATAAAGGATATGTTATCAAGTGGATTCAAGGTATGTGGTGTGCCAACGCTTGCTGTGCAGCTTTGTCAAGTTGAGCCAGGCTGGTAGTTGCCCGGCGTTTAGGTTCGCTACTGATGAAAAACCAAGGACGACATAATTAATTCTTTACACCCTTCACTCTAATTAGTCGTGCTTCGAAAATAGTCATGCTTACGTACTTTTTCGTGTCACCCCAGACACCATTTTTTTCAAAACCGTTGAAAAGTTCACAAAGACAGCGACAGATCTCGCAGAGCTTAAGCCAATCATGGTATCGGGTTCCTCATCAAGCTTGTCAGGCTACTGCTATCCCAGTATTAAATATTGTGCCTTTCACTAATTCTGCCGTGATAATTCTGGCATAATTCTAATCATATCTCGATCTTCATTATGCCTTGGGTTAGCTAATTCCCATGTTAAATAAAAATTATGGGGTGTCCAAACGTTGCCGAAATAAGCATGGCGATGGTGTCGATGAATTGAGGCGAAATAAGCTTATCCAGTCCGAGTTAGAGAAAAACAGGGCGATTGGCGGTTGGCCACCCGCCATTCTGTGTTTATCCGCCGTATCTTCGTCGATTAGCTTGCAAAAGCCGATCGCGGCCGTTAGGAGAAGTGCAGGCAGAATTAGCATTAAATTGAGGTAGGTCGCCCGTTTATGGGTCTAATTCCGCATGAATTAACAGCCCACTCGCCAAAATCGGTGAAAGGCACAATACATGTATTAATACATGTATTGTGCTATGCAGATTTTTTGTCGCTCCATTTAAGCATTAGATCGACCTCCACCAGCAAACAAATCGTGGACATAAAAATGCGAGAGCTGCTAAATCGTCCCTGTCCACAGACTCGCCGTATCGGCTATTCCTTGCCTGCTAAAACGATCACCTTGGTGGCACTGAAATGTCGCCGGCCACTGACGCTCTAATACTGCTATGTTGGTGGTGTGTGATGGCGTCTTTAACTTCATCTGTGGGTGCACTAGCTGCTCCTATTGTAGTCTAAGTAGCATATAGGATATTTTTTTACGTACTGGGCCACTACGTCGCATGGTCATCCTTTCCGTCTTCTACGACACCTCTAGTTACACTACAGTATTCGTACATATATAAAGCTAACGTGTGCACACAAATATTATGCATATAAATACGATAAGTGGCTCGCCACGTAGTGCACAACACACGAACAAGGATATTGGGCATCATGCAACTAGCTCGATGATGATCTGCAACCCACCAATTCCTCTGTCTGAGTTTTAAACATTCTTCATACATGCCGGACAGATGGAGAGGTGGGGTTACATGTATAATAAATCGGCCAGAATTGCATTTTCAAACCGGCAATTCCAGCGCAGTTACCATAAATCGGGATCCAAACCCATGCTTGCGAGAAATAATCTGGTCGAGTTGCAAAGTCTTTTTCACTAACTCTATTTATATCGAGGTCCAGATATTATAAATCTACCAAAGCGCTAAGTGAAAACGACAAACGCATTGCAAAGCACAATACTCATACTGCTATTGTACTGGCACGATGAAATGCACCACCACATTTTAGTGGCACATAACTTCTCACCCAATTACCAGATTTGTTTGAACTTGTTTTTGCTTGAAAGCTCTGTGCTTTCTCTTTTAAGTAAACGATTTCGTAGCTTCTAACACAAAGAAACGGTTGCGCTACACTTAAACGAAAACTGAGAGTCCTTTGAATTCGCCCAAAAATCGAGGCTATGTACTCACCAGATGGCACCACATGATTTTTACCATAGTCAGTTTGGGTATACACGTTGTATGCCTTTTTTACGAGCAATTTATGCACCTTTTTGTTTGTTAAAGCCACGAGCAGCGTCAAAATGAACATGGCGTCGCCTTCTTATAGCAATACCGCTGTGGCTGGAAGTATGTTTGTCTGAAGCACACGAATCAAAGCTACATTCTGACGCATAGCTTAGCATTGTAGGCGCGTTCAGTCCCGAGATATCGAAAAAAATGTCTCGTGCATTCATGATCAGCATCAATTTCCCGCAAAACTGAAGAGCCTTGTCACAAGAATGAAAGCTTGGGCTGTACGAATGACATAAACATACAGGTTGGCTGAAACCCCCTCTTTCCATTGCGGGTCTTTCGGTATCGATACGACCAGTACTTTTCATTTTATCGGAAAAATAGATTTTTGGTGGTGCATTTCATCGTGCCAATACAAATGCCTCCGATATTATAGCATCATGCCGACGAGGAAATCCTATAAACACTTGTAGATTCAGAGCTGAACAGTACATCAGCACCGTACTAGACACCGGGCGGCGGTGTAAAAACGAAGAGGGCTTAGAGAGACCGTTTGCAACTGCAGCAAAGCGTAGGTCTGCAATGGTCGGCGCTTAGCCCGGAAGATGTAGCCTACAAGTAGTTAGTTAGTTACAATCTATATTTCGGGGCTTTGCCGGCGACGAGCAAAGCGTTGAACGCCGTGCAAACGACACGCTTTAGTAAGCCGTTGCTGCCACCGACGGGGTGTTGCATTAGCTTGTCTAGTGTGACAGATTCGCACTCTATACATATTGTGAATTCCGGCTAAAATTAGAAACCCCGAGCGGTTCGCTTTTCACAATTCCCAAGTCACTACCGGAAAAGTCGTATTGATAAAGCACCCGGAAAGATAGAGCACCAAGCATGAGCTCTAAGTAAATTGCACACGACCCCACGGTGCAAAGACATAGCGCAGCCAGGGATAATTGAACTAGGGAACACTCATTTTATTAAAACACGGTGGTCACACGGTGACTTCTTCTACAATCTCCGTGTAGTCTACAACACTGTTCCTGCTCCAGGAAATGGGCGAGCTCGCGGCATTGCTTGGCGGCCCGTACGGCATGAAGGGTCCAGCCTTGTGAAACGAATTTTTCACTGTCTCGGCAGAGATGAAACGTAGCCCCTCCATTGCTCGCTCAAAGATTTCGCGTCGGCGATAGGCATGTGTCACTTGTTTTGGTCTCCCAACAGAACGCGAGCTGTTCAGGCGACGAATATGCTGTTTCCCCGGTGACATCACTCCTACATCGAGTGGCTGCGCAACACCTGTACAGCCACCGGGTACATAAAGTACCGAGGTGTCCGTGCAGGCCAGCACGTCGGCAATCTCTGCCTTCTTGTGCACAGATAAGATATCCAGGATGAGGACTGATGGCTCCACTACAACGTGCTTCCAACACTTTTCAATCCACTCCAGCATGACTCGGTCATTGAACCAAGCGCTCGTTTGCACAGAAAATGTAGCCACATCTCCGAGGCAAAGTGAATTCACCTTCTTTTCAACGTCACTGCCTGGTACTCCATTGTAGACAACATGGGGCAGGAGCACTCTGCCATCCACTGCCACCGTAAGCACCATCGTGCATCTGTACCTCCACTCTCGTTTGTAGTAGAGCGCACTGTAGGGGCGCCAAGTTCTCGTGCCCATGTCCCAGTAGCCAGAAGTTTGGTCAATATTGAACAGCGCTCGGGCAACAGTGAGGCTAGTATTAGGGTCATAATAGCAATGCTCAGTCACATGCTGAGTCACTAGCTTAACAAACGGAAGCCGTAAAGACTCCAGCTCTTCACGCGTCTTGCGACTAGAGTGACAGATCCGTCGAACGGTTTGGTTGTGCCGGCGCATGAATCACTGGCACCACGACCTCTTTGCCTCCGGCCTTTTCGAGTCCATCAAAACGGAAACCACAAGAGCTCGTCTCCCTGGTTCGTGGATCTTACTATCATAAACTCTATCATTGCTTACTATGCACGGCGAGTTGGAGACGGAAAGCGCAAGACCAATCCCGTCAATTTCATCAGGAAACTGCACATGGAGTTGTTGCAGTGAGCGCGATTGAGATAATCTGCGCAGAACGCATAGTGCATGGCGTGCGTAGCTGCGACTGGCGAGGACAGGCACTAGGACGACGGAAGTGATGACGCCAGCCACCAGTCAAAAAGACGGCGCAGCGAGGAGACAACGAGCTAAGCACCTGGTCTCGAAATGACTTAGTTTTAGTATTGAGATATTAGCCCTGCAAAGCAGCTGTAGTTGAAGTCAGTACTCTGACAAAATTATGTACTTGTTCGTCTTACCTTTGCACAAGACGATGCAGTCTATGTACCCCTATATACAAGTTTATTTTTTATACTGTCTCGCGTGATCATCCAAACCTGGAGCATACACGATAACATTTTTTCACCATCTTAGGCATAGGGTTATTCTTAGGCTTTAGAAACGTACTAAGTTTATTATACTAACCCTTCCCCCGAAAGACAAGTTAAATCCGATAGGGTTGGGCGAGCTGGGCGCGCTCGCGTTCAAGAGGTTAAAGGTGCTCTAACGCGATTCGGGGGTGCCCCAGTCGGGAACTCCATCCACCCTCCTAATGATTTGCATGGTCTGATGCCAGTCTGCGTTTTGTGGTGCTCATGCTCGGTTGGACCGTGTTTATGAGCACTTTCAGTGCTGGTGGTAGTGTTTACGAGGTCCTCCATGCCGACCTACGGGAGGTGTCAAAATATACAGTTTTTTCTGTCCAAAACATACAAACTTGATTTAGTTGTACAAAGTCGCGCGATACACGAAGAAGCTCTGAAATTTGGTTAGGAGCTTTACGCGTTGGTGCTTTTACGGCAATCTCAGTCTTGCTCAACTCGGTGAAGGCGGAGTGTTTCATTGGTGCGGCTTTGAAAGGAGTGAAGTACTCTATATGTAAGTATTGCAGAGCCAGTATTGCAGAGTCAGTGTCTCCATGAAAAGCATGTTCTGCATTAGAAGGCCCTGGGTTTATCGCTTAGGAAGACAAGTTGTCTGACAGCCGAATCATTTTCATTGGAAACGCACACCGCGATCGCGAGTTGGGCCACTGGCCGGACCAAGGCCAGCATGCATCCGATTTATTTGGCGATCTCGGTCGGCTTGTCCGCCTTTGCAACCAAACCATTCAGGAACGTCGAACGTGTAGGATGTCATGGACAACCGCGAGCCCTGTATCTATAATAACGTTATGGTAATGCAGGCCACGCACAACTGCTTACTGAGGCTATCTCAGGAATCCTCTTGCTGTACTTTCCCGTCAAAATTCTAAATGCAAGCGGAGACCACGTCGTGAACTTGTAGTCATACATATTTCTGAATGAGAACCACGAATGGACAGGTTAGGGAGTGTTCACGATCACCCAAAATTGCGATTTTGGGGCATAATTCAATTTTGGGGTAAATTTTACAGCACGAACACGAAAAATCATAATAGCATTTTCGAGCCCATAATTCTATTTTGGGTGCAAAATCACGATTTTCAAAATTCAGGTCTGAACCAGTATTTTGGACGATTTTCGCATCTGACCTTGACACAGTGACTGTGTCACAGTCACAAGCTTTCCGCTCAACTGCCCTTCACTTCAGGCATCGGAGCAGCCTCGAGGGACGCGGAGATCAACCGCGTGGGGCAACGCCGGCCTGTACCTGGTCAATTTGCTCAAGAAAAGTGGACCTTTAAGAACTGGAACGGCCCCGGGAAGTACAAGGGTCCATATATATGTCAAGGAGGAGGAGCTATCCCAGTCCGATTATATTGTATGTCGACATGGGCAGCAATGCCAAGGCGACGTAGCACGTGCGAGACGTGTTCTACTGCATCGGCTTCGACGACCGCGACATCGTCGTGCTCGTGGGACATCGACCGGTATCAGCGGTCGATGCCCAGGGCCTCCGAATATGACATTTTTATTTAGTAGACACAGAGCAGTAAAATAAATTATGCGCTGGGTCCTCCACATCGGAGAAAATAATTTATGGCATTGCACAACAGCAACAAAAAAATAATGTAGATCACTAAGCATGCAATGCATCAATGCTCCAGTCTATTCCAGCTTAATTCAGGCTATCGACCATGCTCGCATCCCAGTAGCTACGACTCTCTCGAAGAAATAAAATCATCTCCAGTGTCGATGGAAGGAGCCCATGCCGCTGCTGTCCAAGCGTGACGCGAGCCGCACTAAAAAAACGCTCAACCACATTTGATGTGGGCGGAATTGACTTCAACTGCTCGTACGTCACCTTGGACTGCTCCAAGCGGCGGCGCTTCCGAATCCGTTCGACGAAGGAGAGCCCCTCGTCATCAGTGCTCTCTTCGTTGTCGACCGCCTTAGCAAACGGCAACAGTGCAGCCTTCTCCGCTCGTGTCAGGCGGTCCTGCCGACCGCACAGAACGCGCACGCACCCAGCCTCGGAAGTCGGGACTGTGGACAATATTCGCTCGAGGCCCTGAAATAAAAAAATAGTTAGCAATGTGATATATACAAAATTCTCACCGTAACGTACCAAGGCGTTGTAGTGTGGCTTGACGGCAATGAGCTCGTCAAACCACTGGCGCACATCTAGCAGATCGACGTCGCTACCCTGGAGAGACTTCGATACAGACTCAATGTCCTTGAGCTCCTTGAAAAGAGTTCGGAGGCGTTTTGTCGCAGCTGAAGTCGGCATCACCTCCATGATGTCGTCGTCTTCAACATCCAAGAACTCCAGCAGTTTCAGATACCGCTGCACCATAGTGAATATGGAGCTCCAGCGAGTATCCTGTCGAATGACTGGTCGAAGCTCGGTTTTCAAACTTTTGCAATAGAATTCAGAACACAAAATATTAAGTTAGCTTTCCCAAAATTTCGACATCCAATCACAAACTGTACACAATTTCGTACCGAAGCTTTGCTGATTGGTAGTGTGTCCGCAACTTGATCATCAGTGCTTCCACCGCAGCCAGATCTTCTTCGTGCTGCGCCATATCTTGTTGAAATGCTCGGTTCAACCGGTGGCTTGCACATCCCACAAGGGGTACCCCCAAAAGAGTCGCAAACAAGCGGTTGACCGAG
>JAHQIV010000601.1:0-18579 GCA_030463285.1 Phytophthora europaea
CCGGCCAGGTGGCCCAGCTCGGCGATCACGTCCTCGGTCGTGGGCAGCTCGCGGTGCTCGTGCTTCTCGAACGAGATGGACAGCGCCTGCAGGGCGGCCGACACCTCGACGTCGGCCACGGACTTGTCCAGCGTCGCCATGGGGGCTAAGGGGCTACAGTAGCAGGGAGGGAGGGGGGCGAGGGAACGGCTCGGAATGGGGTGGATGCGGGGCTCGCAAACAGCTGTCCGGGATGAATGGCCCAAACGGTGACTTGACCTGGGAATGATTGTATCGGACCCGAGGGACAACGCAGGCCGGACAGGGAGCTTTTGGAAAATGTATGTGGATGAACGGAACGCGCTGCGTGTGCCACACAGGTCACGGCTTCAACTCCGAATGAAGAAGACGATAGACTCAAACTTCAACATATCCAACAGGCACAATAGTTAGAATTTTTCAGCTCAAGACTTGGCTTGTGGGGAAAGTTCCTAAGACTATCAAGCGAGAGTTCGGCCTTTGGACAGGGGCGCATTCGATCCCAAGGGTGTTTAGCAAACATGCATCTGGACGACTTTCAGAAAGGTCAAGCCAGGGAAGACTGGCACACGGATCTAATCCAACTCGTCTCGGCGTTCGATTAGTGCAGCGATACCAAGTCAAGTACACCTAACACAGATAAAGTTCCTTCCCAGTGTTCAAAGACAGCTAGCACGAACCACAGATCGTATTCCGAATGCGGTATTCGACGCAGAAATTACAATGACAGTGAGTTTATCGGCGGGTGGAAAATAGCTCGCTCTGTCGATACAGCAGATCGATCGGTTGTGATTGCTTTGCTTTGCTTTGACACTTTATTTCGCAGCGCACTACCGTAACGTTAATTCTCAACCGCATCGATGCTACGCGTCGATACACAGTTAAAATGGCGGCGGTGACCGTGGCGTGTTGTTACGGTGCCTAGCCCGCGTGCACCTTGCTGTTCGCACACGGCATACCCTGTGTAACGCCATGTCTACTCGCATCTGCCGCCGTTGAAGTTGATCTCGGTGCAACTGGCATCGCGGGGCGTCCTGTGCCGACCGCCAGCAGCTCAAGTCGGAGCGCTGGAGCTGCCACAACCACACGGCAGGCACGAAAGTGAACATCCCGGCGGGGGTGCCAGCTGGGCCTTCAGGCGGAAAAGGCGGCGCGATGGGACTCGGACCCGGGATAGTCAGTCCTCTCTCTCCGTCCACTTCGCGAGCCACGTACCCGTACGCGGCGCACAAGCGATTTCTCTCCCTTTGACCGGCGAAGATGACGAAGCTACTGCTTGCAACGACCGCAGTGCTGGCGGCTCTGGCCTGCAGTCTCTCGGCCGTGGAGGCGCTGGACCGCGACAAGATGCTGGACGTCGTGGGCACCGTGCACGGCAACCGCCACATCGTCGTCAAATACGACGACCTGGAGGAGGACCGCGAGGAGCGCAAGTGCTACGGCGAGTTCACGCGTGACATCGACCCGGTCTGCGGCTCGAACGGCAAGAAGTACACGAACCTGAGCATGTTCAAGTACCGTAAGTGCATGATGAAGATCCAGGAAGACACGGAGATCCAGGTCGTGGACATGGAGTTCTGCAAGGACGCCGACATGGAGGACATGGAGCACATCGACGAGTAGGCGGCAGGAGTGGGAGGAGGAGCGACTTGTCCGGCGTGACGCCAATGACGCAGCGGAGACCATCGATGCCTTAAGTGAGACCGTGGCTGGCGTCGCCCACCCAAGTTGAAGTGGCAAGTCCTCGGTAGACTGAGGCTCGGAGGGCGCAGTGGGCCGCCTGCACATTAGGCGGCGGCAGGCGTTAGCGTAGACACTCGTCCGTGTATGATTATGCAGCAACATGAAATTAGTCTATTTGCTTTGGGTGCTGGTTTGGCTTGGGGATGGCATGTCAATGACAACCTCACGCGGCGCGTGAGGTGGCGAGGAGCGAGCGGATCATTACCCGTATCACGGAGCAGATCCCATGAAATGCGCTGTCTCCCCGCTGCGCCCGTAGTAACGACGCGACATTGCTCACCATACGATGGTTGGGCCAGTTGGACGGCGTCGCTGCAAGACGTAGCGGTGGCTACGCTGAGCTTGGACGCTCGCATACTTGTTATCTCGACGCGCGGCGCACGAGGACCAAAATGAAGACGAGCGTTGTGGTGGTGGCGGTGGCGATGCTGGTGGCGGCGTGCTCAGGTCCGGTGCAAGCGACTCCAGATGAGAAGCGACTGCGAGTGGTGAGCCAAGTGCACGCTCGCCCGGACGTGTTCGTGACTGGCGAGGAGACGCGAGCAAAGCGACACGGACACTGCGTTGACACGGGCGATACTACGGAGGACCCCGTGTGCGCGTCGAACGGCAAGCAGTACCTGAACGAGGACGTCTTCGAGTTCCACAAGTGCCTCATCATCGCCGAGTTCGGCGAGATCATCGAGATCGTGGACATGGAGGTCTGCGACAACGCCAAGAAGGAAGACAGCGAGCACCCGGACGTCCCCGACGTCGACTACATGTAGAGCTCTCGTCGTTGTATCTAAAGTAGATGAAGGACTCGCAGCAACGTCCGCACCACCTTGAGCCGGGCCTCCGAAGCTCGAACGGGTGGAGGAGGTGTCGTTATTGTTGGTGGGAGCCAAGTGAGAGCTGGCAAAAAGTGCGCCCCTGTAGGATAAAGCAGTTTACATACTTGTTAAACATGAATTGAACCAGTTCTGCTCGACTCGATGGCTGAGTCAGTGCCAGCTCTTGGGTGTACGATATCCGAGCTTCCTTGAACCCATCCGCCATGCCAACCGGGAGCAGATCCCAATGGCTTTCACGCCCCTGTCTATTCGGTGGGCACACGCAGATGGCGGCCGCGCTCGGGGATCAGCTCGCTCACAACCGAAACTCCCCCAGGTCAACGCTGCCATGAAGACCTTCGTCGCGCTGGTGGCGACTGCGTTGCTGTTGGTGTGTTCGCCCGCGGAGGCGCTGGATCGCGAGAAGAGGCTGCGCGTGGTGAGTCCTGTGCACGCCAACGAACGCGTGCTGGTGACCGGCCAAGAGCAGCGCGAGAAGAGGCACGGACACTGCGTGGACGACGGGACGCGCGAGCAGGACCCGGTGTGCGCGTCGAACGGCAAAAAGTACCTCAACATGAACCGCTTCGAGTACAACAAGTGCCTGATCCAGGCCGAGGACGGCGAGGACATCACCATCGTGGACCTCGACTTCTGCCGAGAGGCCATGCTCGAGGACCTCGAGAGCGAAGGGCTACTGTAGACTACTCACCCCACCCCATCAATAATGTTATCCGCACTACGATTCTATCACAATGACGAAGTCGCGGTGGTCTAGCAAGGGGGCAGATGGCTGCGTTGCAACACGATCAGCCGCCGGTCTTCTCCACCGATGGCATTCCAGAGCTTGCGCGGCGTTTTGTCCTTGGGTGGCACTGGTGCTTGATGCTTGCAATACAACAGCGGTGCGTCTGCCGAGCCGACGCCAACGCCAAGACCGAGAGTCGGCGGGTTGTCGGCGGAGTTCTGACGCTCCTCCGAGGTGCCGTCGTGGATTTCACGAGACGAACGACGTTTAGCGAGTGCGATGCGAGGGCTCGGTCCGAGTGTTCGTAGCACCAACGGCATCTGACATCTCTTTCTCCTGTACGAAGCCCCTCGTTGTGAAGTGCGCATCAGCTTCTGGTACGCAGACAAAGGCCTGGACGTCACGTCACGTCAGTGTCAAGGCCCTTGAGCAGAATTGTCAGTACGTACAGAATTTGATCTCGCCAATCCTCCTCCGGTTGGTCTGTGGCCAGGCTACTGGAAGCCAGAGGTGCAGTCTGCACAAACACCGCGAAACACATGAGTTCAAGGTGAATGCAGCGAGAACAGAGGATAAGGAGGTTTCTACCTGGCGTTCCGAGCTGTTGTTGCCACTGAAGCTACCGACGCGACTCGAAGGAATCCTCCTGGAAGAGCTGTAGGTTCGCAGCACGGGTGGGCGTAAGTGGTTTGCAGCCTCGATTGGTCGTTGAATGACGTGGGCAAGGAGCTGCTTCGCCGATGACTCGGGATCTAGAGGCTTTGATGACACAGAAAGGTTCTGTTGAGGCGGTAGAGCTGTGCTTTCAGCCACCGCTTCTTTAGAATTCTGCGCTGAAGGTGCCGATTTGAGCGACGATACGCTTGAGGGGCTTTGAGTTAGTGTTTCCAATGGCTCAGTCTTTGAGTCTTGTGGACCCACACGAATCCGTCGCCGTGGTGCAGGCTTTGGCATCTTGTCGGGCAGCACGTCGCGCCTTGAAATGAAGAACGTTCCTTTCGATAGCCCAGCCAGCAAGTCGCCGTCTGCGTTGAGGAAGCATAGGCTTGTGACCGCTGTGGCCAATGTCACTTGGCGAAGTAGAACTCGCTGCTGGTCCCAGACTTTGACGATGGCGTCGGCACTCGCGGTCAGGACCAAGTACTTTTCGTCAAGAAAGTCTCCAGCGCTGACGGTTGTGCTGTGGTGATCGTCTGCTCCAGTGAGAGCTTCGACACTTGCTGCTTGGTACCCCACTACATGCAAGACGATGCGGCCATCATCGTAACCACTCAGAATGACCTCGGAGAGAGGTGATAGTGCGAAGACGGACGGCGACTGGCCCAGCTCCAGCACGTGACGCAGTGCAAATTGCGGTTGAAGGCTCCACAGATGAACTCGACCAGCAGCATCCAGACTTACCAACAGCGGCGACGCCGCACTCGCCCTGATATCCACGATAGGAGCGTCGTGTGCGTCGAGAGTCAACGTTCCGTCGCGTCCTCCTCGCAAGCCTGTATGCCAGAAGAGGAGCTGGCCGAGGTCGTTGCCACATGCCACCCATTCCCACTCGGATTGAACTAGTGCGTTGCGCCTCCGAAGAGGGGGTACCGGTGCTGCTGCTGCTGCTGCTCCACCGCCAGGACCGAACTGCGACTGGCGTCTTTGCCGAGCCGTTGATGATCTGCCAGCCCCTGCTTGCCCAGCTAGGGGGCGATTGAGCCATGTCGATGGCGCTGCAGTGAAAACCGGCGGAAAAGGACACACGCAGATACAGCGCAGAGCTGTTTTGCTAGTGCTGCTACCTCGCGTATTTCCCTTTGAGCTAGGGGCGTTCTCGTCCGTGGAGAGTGCGTCGCTGCTAGCGTTATTGTTCCCTTTAAGAAGGCTCCGGCCACCTGGTTCACCAACACCCGTCGCCTTTTGTGCCGCTGAAGTCGAGTTGAGGTCGATAACGCGTTCGATGCTGCTCGTTGTTGCTTCGGCTACTTCGTGCGTGTCGATCTCAGCGTTATTTTCATCCGTTTCCTCAGTTCCTCCCTCTTGTGTGCTTCGCTTTCGTCGACGGGGAGCTGCGTTCACGATCAGCAACTTCTGGCTGCTGAGGAGCAGGAACAAATGCTGTGAGACGGGATGAAGCGCGAACGCCACGAGGTCGAGAGCTTGCTCGTCCGGGATCCAGGAAAAACTCGGAGCCTCGTTCGCCGTGCGACCTGCAAACACGCGCAGTGTTTTGTCCATGCAAACCACCACTACGAGCTGCTGGGTTTTCGCTGCGACTGGTGCGCGCGCGTCGTCGCTGTCCTCTTTCTCGTCATCTGAGCCCGAGGTCTCGTCGTCATTGTCTTCATTCGAGTCGTCTCCGACCTGCTCTCCACTTGGACTCGCTGTCAGGGTTTTCTTCGTGGGCCGAGGGCTTTGCACACCCTTGGTGGGGAATACTACGCGCTGCAAGATGCTCACGGGTGCGAGGCATGGCTGGTGCTCCTTCAAAATGGATTGGATGTCGTATATCTTGATGGTGTTGCGCAGCTGACAGCAGAATCGGCCTGCCAGTTCGACTTCAGCTGGACGCGGAGCAGAGCCCGCTACTTGGGGGATGCTTGGAGGAGGTAGCAACTGCAACGCGTGTACTCCGTGGCCGACGTTCAGACGGTGTGCTTGACGACGTGCCTCAAGGTCCCAGAGCCTCACAGACCCGTCAAGCGAACTCGAGATCACAAGGCGTGACGTCGCGTGTTCTGTGAGACTTGTGATCGTCTGGGTGTGATCCTTGAAAGTGTGGACAATCGAGATCGGATGGTGTGAGAGGACGACGATGACACCGCTGCTAGTGCCGCACACGAGGTACTTGGCGCGCTCTTGAACTACGAAGGCGGTCATGGTGCCGTGCTCGGCTGGGAACAAGTCGTCCCAGCGTTCAAGAAGCGTCCCATCCACCGTACTGAAGACGTCGATCCACTGTCGAGTCTGCGCGTACAGCCGCGTGCTCTCCGGGCCTAACTGCATACTCTCCACCCAACCCGCGCGCTCTACTGAGGTCCTCGATGGCTTGAGCTGCTTGCTACTGTGCGGTTTGGTTCTTCTGGAGTTGGAGACGGCAGTGCCGTGGAAGAACTTGGGCAGTGGTGTGAACTCGTAGTGGGCGTTGAGCGCTCCTTCTGGCATGCCGGAGGGCTTTGGCTTGATCTGCCACGCCGCGCAGCCGTCCACGCCACCAGTGAGCAGGCGGTTGTGCTGGCCGTCGAAGACCATGCTGAGGACGGTGCCTCGCCCCGTGAACAGCGCCGCGAGCTCGTTGAGGTTCGGGTCGTACAACCGAAGAGCCCCGTCCAGGGCGGAGGCCGCGAAGAGCTGACGCGCGTCAATGTACGCGATGGCTTGGATGAACCGAGACGTTCGGGCTGGCAGATTGACTTGTCGTAGCTGGCCACCGGGGGCTCGCCAAAGCCGCAAACATGACTCGTCCACCGACACGAAAGTGTCCTGGTGCCGGTTGTAGCAGACAGCGCCGAGCGCCGAGTTGTGGCCCGTGAATTCGTACTCGTCTCGGATCACGGCGCTTTGGAACATCCTTGTTGACTGGAGCTGAAGATGGCAGGAACACACGAGAGATGAAAACTGACAAAGTAAATTTAGGCGGGTGAGTCTATTATCTTCAGCTTCCTGCCTACAAGTCGAGCGTCTCCGTATGCCTGCAAAGTTCAGAGCTGCTCCTCTCGGTTTGTTCTTGTTGTGACTCGAACTTGTGGTCGCATGTGGTTTTCGCAACGCTGAAAAGAATCGTCAGCCGTAAATTCTCTTGTGGCAATGATCCAGCACCACGCCCCCACTAGTCTCGCCAACTACTACATTCCCCCAGAGTCCACTGCTCCCACCACCAATTTCTAGGCACCTGGCCTATTAAAATACATGTAGTCGTTCGCACTCGTTGCTACGGCGGCAACGATAGCCGCCGTCGCTAGCATTGTACCAGGTATCGGATACAGGGTATTTTACAGAGTGCAACAGTGTCTTGCCATCAGCAGCAGACGCTTTCTCTCTGACTTCCCAAGTACGGCGCAGTTTTGAGTTACAACTGTCTGACACCCTGCCGCACGTATGCTGCCGCCGAATGCAAATTCTATCTTGATTGTCTTCACTTGCCTGCCCACTCATGCGTCGAGGATATCGGCGGAGTGCGTGAGTCATGCAGCATGACCACCGCGTGGATTAACTGCTGGCTCGATGGGCGGATTAATTGATTAGGCGGAACGACATCAGAATGCGGAACGCAGCCTATAAATTAACGGATATGCAGCGACGAAAGCAGAGCTTTTGGAGTTCAGGCGTGTGTGTGTTCATGCCACGACCGGCATCCATAAACCGATCCGATTTCGCTAGTTGTTCGGAGAGGCTGCGCTATGTTGCCGTGTATCTTTACTAATCGACATCCACAGCCTCGACTGGTCTGGCTCGGTGGTGTTGTCGTAGAGTTCCCCGCGACAAGCTGGGCGGGAGGCATACGAAAAGGCTTCGCTCAACGTGCGTGAAGTCACGCTGAGGCACGAGCGTGTGTCCTATCTCAATCTCACCCGATCATCCGTGGCGAACGGTGTCCTTGCGACTTGGTCTGACAGGGTATCAACAACTACATGTAGTGCACGGGGTGATGCCAGGCTTCGTCCAAGGCAGCAGTCGAGGCTTCCTCATTTCCGATATTGCCTCG
The DNA here is from genome assembly GCA_030463285.1 of Phytophthora europaea. Classification (NCBI taxonomy): domain Eukaryota; phylum Oomycota; class Peronosporomycetes; order Peronosporales; family Peronosporaceae; genus Phytophthora; species Phytophthora europaea. The sequence goes on from JAHQIV010000601.1 coordinate 8,009, forward strand.
TGCACAGCACTCCAAGAAACGTTTCCAACTCACACCGCACCATGGTCAAGGTCTTCTCGATCATCGCTGCCCTCGCCGTCGGTACGGCTTCGGCTGCCTCCGTCCCCGATGGAACTTGGCCCACCAGCCAAGGCAACGTCTACTACACGGAGCCCTACACCGTCGCTGCCGGAGAGACCTTCGACGGCGGTCTCAAGACCTACCAGCGCTCGGACATCACGTGCGAGGGTCAGACCGAGAGCGGCTCGTCGACCGCCGTGTTCCTCGTCGAGGCTGGCGGCACCCTCAAGAACGTCATCATCGGCGCCGACCAAATGGAAGGCGTCCACTGTGACGACCACGACTGCACCATCGAGAACGTCTGGTGGGACGATGTCTGCGAGGACGCGCTGAGTATCAAGGGCGGCTCCGCCTCCAGTGTCTCCACGGTCACGGGCGGCGGTGCACGCAACGCCGACGACAAGGTGATCCAGCACAACGGCTATGGTACCGTCAAGATCGACGGGTTCTACGCCGACACGTTCGGCAAGCTGTACCGTTCGTGCGGCACTTGTGGCGACAAGCAGCGGTTCGTGAGTGTGTCGAACGTGTACGCGGTGAACCCGGGCGTGAGCATCGTCACGGTGAACGAGAACTACGACGATGAGGCCACACTGAGCAACATCTACATCTCATCGGACGATGATAGCTACGTGATTTGTGGCTGGTCCGAGGGCAACGAAGACGGTGAACCGACGGACATTGGCGACGGCATCAAGGACCCTTTGTGCCAGTACTCGGAGAGCGATATCCATGTCAATGAGGACGTTTCGACGGCCTCCACCACTTCGTCGAACACTACCACCACCTCAACGTCTTCAACGACTAAATCGTCCGTCTCGAGCAACGTTGCATCCATGACCGGCTCCTCCAGCTCGAGCCCTGTGGCATCCACCACGAGTAGTGCAAGCGCCAGCAGCGAGTACACACCCGATCTGGTGTCGAGCGCGGGTACCGAAACCAGCGTTGCTGCTTCGGCAGCTGCGGGAACTTTGGATGTAAGCGAGGACACGAGCGCTCAGTCGGCGCCCACGGATCAAGAAGAGGCAGAGGCTTCTTCGACTTCCAGCATCTCCTACGATGGCACCACGGCAACTCCCGCGTCTTTTGACATTGGCGAGGAGGCCGAGACATCGATCATTGATATCTCGACCTCCACACCTTCCGTTACCACTGTCACGTCGACGGATACGAAGTGCAATGGGCGCAAGCGCAACTGAAAACAAAAGAGAGACTGAGCTGTCATTGTTTCGGCAGGAGGGGGATTCGTGTGTGTTCATGGAAAGGTAATTGCATTTATACTAAGAGTTCATGTTGTCGAGCCATCACCACCAAAACGACTAACGTTATAATGATCAACAACATTTAGTATTTCCTGTATTCGCGCGGTGCTGGTCCGCTTCCTCGTCTGCCACATCTTTCAAGCTCAAAAACGTTTGTCTCTACCATTAAATCGTTGGAAACAAGCTCAGGGATCGCTGTTATGCCGTCAAAGGTGGCGAGAGGTCAATTGTTTCGTAAGCTAGCTGTTGAAGTGAGTTCTTCAGCAGACCACCAGCGACTGCCGTTTTAGAGCCACCCAGGCTCAAGATCACCCTTTGCCAATGTGCCAGCCCCGTGGAATATCGCTCCTGGTTGTCTCTGTATGGAGCCCGGACTCCTTCGCCTTGATTGATTTCGTATCGAAGTTATCTCGTGACCTGGAGGCTAGAGAACTCAGTGCTTCCGAGCGATTAAGGAACGGCAGTAATTAGCCGAGGCACCAAGAGCTGCTCTTGAAGAGCGAGTCTGGGAATCCCAGACTGGGATGGACACATTTTTTTTTAATGTTTTTTAAAAAAAATTTCGCATTCAATGCCACTCACGTGTAAAAGGCCGGTAACTCGTTCTGTGCTGTGAGGGTTATCATCATCGTCAAGAATAGCGAGCCCGTGTGTGAAACAAACCATAGGCCCTACGTTTTCCCAGACGACGTGATGACTTCGAGAATTCTTATCACAGCGTGTTTCTGTCAGATCAAACAGCTCGAAAACAAAGCATACGATGGAAGTTTGAGAAATTCTTCCGCTACGCCTTAGTTGCACACTGTATCTTCGTCCATGTAGGCTCTAGGCTCGTAAATCAAATACTACGTTGCTGCAAGAACGTGGACTTACATAGCTACATGTAGATAGCGACATCGGTGCTCATGCTTGTTTATTAAATTCGCAGCAGCCATTGCGAACTAGAAGTAGCATGTCGCGCTTCACTCTGTCGAACCGTTGGTTAGTGCTTGACACTACTAACAACTGCACCAGTCACCAGGCCAAGGGCAAGCAGAACCACAAACACCTTCACCGGCTTCGGTATTTTCCCAGGTTGTAGCGCAAGTGCACTCTGCCCTGAAGGCTTCGAATGCAACAAAGCCACTGAGGCAGCAAAGGGAACTGCGACCCTCTCCTCATCACTCAGCGTCTGTCTCGTTCTGAGACGGAGGGCTGTGGTGTTAGAATCACTTGGCTCGGTGTGCGAGGCACGAGCGGCGTCATTGATCTCGGCGATATTTTCGGCGCTGGTTAAGTCCATGCTGCTCGCGATGAAAGTAACCACGACCAGGGCAAGAAAGAAGGCGAGGCGCATTGTTGTTGGTCTAGGAGGTTCTTGACTGGTCGCAGATTCCGCTATGCTTTGTGGCGATTGTAGTCTTCTCCGAGCTTGGGAGCGAAAGCAAAAGTGAGATCGATTTTCTCAGCCAAAATCGGCCCTATCCTGATGCCCTCGTGCTTCTCTGTATCCTGTACAGTAAAAGTTTCTCAAACAACTTCTTCGATGACATTTTCAATGGTGATCACTGCCGTGTGAGTCCCTCCATTGGGCCGTAATCGCTTGCACAAAATTTCAATGGTGATCACTGCCGAACGTCCTCGTCCATCACGTGAATGATAACCAGCCCAATGCACGAGAATCAAATCGACGAGCTACAAGTTTTTTTACGGTTCTCGCCTGCATACTAAGCTTTGAGACAATGAAGACCTTCGAGCAACAATTGCATCTTGGCATGTGGTGACGCATACCAGCACGGTTGTATTTTTCCGATACTTTCGATCATCCACCTCTCTTCTCCTTCAGCCCCTTTAATTTCCGCCCCCTTAACAACCAGTTCCGCCGGCAATGCGCAGGCAGCTCGTCGACGTCGAGAGAGTCAACGCATTCGTCATTACTACCCAGAAGAAGCCGAACAGGATGTAGCAAATTGTCAGAATGCCCATGAGTTTGCTCTTCCCACCGGTGCGCTTCAGTTCGTGGACGTGCTCCTTTTGTCGCGGCAGCCAGTACACGAACACGATCGAGGCGAGGTTGAACGCGTAGGCAATGAGGTACGCGTAGGTCACATCCAGTCGCACCTCTTGCGTGTCCTTCTTGAGATCCTTGGCGGTGATGCTGAAGTGCGAGTCGATCGACTTGTACATGACGGTGGAGAACGGCGTCCCGATGTTGTTGATAGTGATGATCAGTCCCATGATGGTGGCCTCGCTACCCGGGTCGGCGATTTCAATGACAAACAGCTTTGCGATCAGGTCGCCGATACTGCTCGGAACCTCCGCAAGGAGAGGAACGCCGAGCCAGAACCATTGACTCCGGTACACGTCCCAGATCGTGAAGAAGGTCGGGAAGCAGTCGATGAAAACGACGAGAACCTGGCAGACGATCACGACCCAGCGCCAGCTCCAGTGGAGACCCCATTTACGCACAGCATACAGCGCCACGAGCTCACGGCAGAAGAGATCATGCTAGCAATGCCATCGTTCAGCGGCTCAACGTGCGACGAGATGCTCTTGATCTTGCTAGCAGCAGTGACGGAGAAGTTGGAGAAGATGTGGTTGAAAAACCGGAACGCCAGGACTTGGTAGATGACGCGATACTGCATCAAGTCGTACAGGTACGCGAAGAACGTCTTGGTGGGCTGAGCTGGGGCCTTCTCCTCCGAGACGCAGAACCAGCAGAGCGGAATGGTGACGAACGAGAAGGCGGCACACACGCCCATGACTCCTCCGAAGCCCATATCCCACGAAAAGGTCCCTCCGTACGCCTCGCTGTTCAGTCCGATACCCGTCATGAAGGACGTCAAGACACCAGCCACAGCGCTGACAATGGCGATATCGGTCTGGATAGAGCCTCGAATGGCCTCAGGCTCGCGTTGAGCCAACTCGACCAAGTACCCGTCGGCAGCACCGTAGGCGACGATCGTTCCGAGGTGGGCCAGCATGAAGAGGACGATGAGGTGGATGCCCTTGTTCGGGGCGTCGTAGTTGATCGCCGCCTGCTGTGCCTCCGTCCACTCGCTTTCTGGGATATCCTCGAGGGATGCATCGCCGTAGTAGGGGTCTCCCAACGGAACCACAACCATGATCAAGCAGCACACGAAAGCCATCGCCCAGCCAAGAACCATGTACGACCGACGCCGGTACCCGAAGATGGAGTAGCAGTCGGAGATGAGGCCCGTGAACACTCGCAGCGCGTGTGGAACTCTCACCAGAGCCTGCGCGGTTGCCACCAGCACCGCACTCATGTTGAGGTAGTTGTTGAGCACGGAGTAGATGACACCGGAGATGGAGCCGTAGACGATGGCGACTGAAACCTGGTGCGCCGCCAATCCCAAATTCCGCCGCGAGTAGAGCGCAGATGGGGGACCGCCAGGTCGAAGAGCTCCGCCCTCGAGGTCACCAGGAGACTTGAGTCCGTCGTAGAAGGAAGCAGGGGCTGGGGACGGCATCTTTTGAACGTTCGCACCGGTTGGAGCGACGAACGAGAGCGACGAACGCTCGACGGAGGTTGGCGTGCCCATGGTGATCCAGTGCAAATGGGGAAGTGAGCCTGGTTTGGTGGTTCTCAAGGCACAACTTGGTTGCTCTCGGCCAGTGTTGAAAGACAACAAGCTCAGCGGGCTGAGGTCACCCATGAATGATCCCCTTTACCAGTGCTGAAAACGCAGGGGGCACGTGGCTCGGGCCAACGGGGCGTCAAGTTGGTGCCCGTTGCCCCTCGGCCAGCACCACAGACGAGTACCTGGACTTGTGCAGCAGAAACGCCGATGCAAGGGCAACCGTTCCGCGCCAACCGGACCTGCATGCTGGTGATCACGACCGTGCCAAGTGATCACTGCGAGTTGTTTGCAAAAGTTCGTCGTAGCAGCACGCGTGCCGCTGCCCAACGAAACCCCACGGTCGAGATGTCTCCAGTCGCGCTTTGTCAGAAAATGGGCCATGCAAATCTGAGAAACGGGTGCCTTGATGTAGTCTTCTTCAGCGTTGAAGCTCAGTCTGAGGCGGGCCGTCAGATAGAAAAGATTCCCAGTGTAGCGCTCGTCGAGCGTCGGTTCTACTCCAACCTCCAATATACAACACGACTAATCTAGAGACGTCAGCGACGAAAGTGAACGTACATTTTGCCTGTAGTCAAGCGAGATAAGGACCTGGCCGCTCTATTCTGGCTGAGCTCACATCCCACTTCTCATCCGCGACGATATATCATTCCGTCGTACAGCACATTTGTGTTGCATCGTGCGGTATCCGCTCAGAGCAGATGATACCGAGTGTTTGACGCAAACAATGGCGTTTACCTTGGCCCGGCTCATCTAACAGCGACATGATGGCCGCGCAGATTTGTCTGGTGTTGACCAAGTCAATCGAACTGTCATCGCCCAACCAACCAGCAAGAAAAGTTTTTGTTGTTGCAAAGTGTCACGAACGAATAAAAGGACTCCTACCTTGGTAAATGGTTAGCTCTGTCCGAAAAGATGCAGTGTTTACCGGGTTTTACTGCCAGTACCGGGTCTTTCACGACACAGCACCCGCGGCGAGTGGGCGCACGATGTCAGGGTACTGCTGCTCGATTTGTTCGGCACACTGATTGACGTTGAAGCACACCGAGCTGATTCGCGTATCGAACGCTGCCAGCACCTCGTCCTCCGTGTTCTCAAATTCCAAAAAGCCTAGGTGCTGGTCGATGCTGCCCTTCATACGCTCTTCGCCGATCATAGTAGCCGCCACACGCTCAGCATTGGCGGGCTCAATTTCAAGGAGCTTGCCCAGCTCTTCGAGAGAGATGCTGCTGTACACACGACTGGCAGCCAGCAGGTTGTGCTCCAGGAAGGCGTTCTCCAGCACCGTGAAGCCGTTGGACAGCACGGCCTTCTGGTGTGGCAGCAAACTCTTCTCAAACTGCACCAGCTCCGGGCGACGAATCAGCTGCTCCATGTACATTTTCTCCAGGATCGCCACGTGCTCGCTGTTTTTCACGCGCTCGTCCTTGTAGAGCGTGCCCAGAAGACGTGAGCGCTGCGGGCCAGCAGACGCCAAGATGGCACACGTGACAGCCTTGCCCAGCAGTTCCAACAGGTCGTCTGGGTCCACTTCGTCCGGCTTCGACTGCGAGAACTCGTAGTACCGCAGTGCCGCGTCCAGGAACTTGCGCTTCGAGTCCAAAATCCGCGCGTACGACACCTGGAAGCGCAGCTTGAGCGCCCAGTCCTCCACGTTGTGGATGAAGCGCGAGGCGCGGTTGATGAAGTTCTCGGCGTCCACCGTCTCGTCCTCCTGCAGGTACAGCTCCGCGATCTTGACGTACTTCTCGGCCTTCTCCACGTCGCTGTACTGGCGCGTGGAGCTCTCGAGGTTGATGGCGGCCAGGGCCTTGGCCGCCTCGATGTACTCTTCCTCGTCCATGTACATGGCCGCCAGCGACTCGCGGAACATGACGTCGGGCTCTTCGAACGACAAGATACGCGGCTTGATCTTGGCCAGGCAGAAGCAGATGAACTCGAGCTTCCACGGGTGCGCGTCCACGTCGATGCCCGCGACCACGGACGCCAAGTGCGTGATGGCAGCTCGGGAGATCACCAGCAGCACATCTTCTCCAAGTACTGCAATAACATAAACATAATATTGTCACCTCTACAGAAATGATAAAAATCCCAGTCTAAAATGAGCTCACAGTGCGTCACAATGGTCTTTAGACTGGCGAGGTCCTGGAGCTTCTCCTCCAGCAGCGTCTATAATTAGAAGCGCAGTATCAAATGTCAGTGCATTTGTCTAATTGTTTGACTTACATCAGTACACGCGCAATTCCACCTTGTAGGCCGCCGTTTTCTCCTTCTGGTCCGCGATATGCGCGATCTACACACGATCCAAACCTCCAATCAGCATGGAAATAACATCGACAGGAAGCTAACAGCCTCCGCTACATGTGGACGTGTCAATCCTCCCAGGAAACGGCCTCACGGAGCCCCACGTACGCGCTGCAGCTCAGCGTCGACCGTCGCCATCTTGACCTTTTTGATGTGTTTTTCCTGGGTGGATACGGAATTTATTTTACCCAATGAGGGATGACTTATGTGCAATTACCCTAACCTCTAAAAATAGAGATTTCAGCAGATGGCTACATCCAAGTTGAAGTGGTAACGTTATATTGACCGTCTAGCTAACCTGGTTGTTGTGCAGCGGGGGTAGCGCCTTCTGGTTATTTGACGATGGAGCTGTCGAAGGTGACGACGCGCCGAGTCCGCTCCGTTCACTGCGTCTTCGCAGCAGTTCGCCTGGCTGCTCTAGTGTCTTCGATTTGGCTCGTGACCTTGGCGGTGGAGTGGCGTGCATTGGGTTGAGCATCTGCATCTGCTGCTGCAACTGCACGTGGGGCTTGAGCACCTGCAGCATCCCCACATTGGGCGTCCGCGCGAAGGTTTTGTTGTACATTTCCTCGCGGTTGAGCAGCTCGCGCTTGAAATACGCCATCTCGTCCAGCGTGCGCCGAACCAGTGCGTCCTTTTCCAGCACGAACCGCTCGAGCTCGACGATGCGAGCGACGTCCTCGGGGCGACTCTCGCGGCGCGCGTACTTGTCCTGCCATTCCGCGATCGTCGTCTTCAAGTACGCCACCTTCTCCGCCATGACGCGTCGAGTTTCTTCGAACTGGTCGCTCAGTTGCTTCGTCTCCGCCAAGTTCTCCTCCAGTAGCTTGTCCATCTCGCGTTTCGCAGCCATTTTGAGCGTCTCCACTTGCTCTCGCGAGCTTTTCTCGAGTGCGGCCACCTTTTGAGCCATCTCCTCGGTCTTCGCCGCCAAAGCAGCACTCGTAGTCTGCCCGTCGCGCATCGCACTCGCCCAGTCCAACGTCTTCCTTGCCAGCGCTTCCTTCGTGGAGTCCAATTCAGTGCGTAGCTCACCGAATTGCTGGTCGTGAGCGGTTTGTGCCTCACGCAGAGCTTCAGAGCGTTCCCAGTCCTTCTTGGAGCTGAGTTCAGCGAGCTGCTTTGCTGCGTCTGCTCTCTCCGCTAAAATCGAGCGCTCGTGTGCACCATTCAAGCTCTCCTGCAGCTTTTGCAATGCCTCAGCGTGTAGCTGGGCAGACGTTTGGAGTTCTTGACGATGGTCCGATACTAACCGAGCAAAATCGGCGTCAGCTTTGGCCTGAAGACCAGCAATCTGCGCTCTCGACTCGTCCAAAATTCGTTTTTCCAGCTCACGCTCGCGATTCGAGTGATCTTGACGCAGTTTCTCGAATTCCTGCTGCGATAATTGCTCTGCTCGAGCTCGATCTGCTGCAGTTCGCTCGGCAAACCCAACGATGGCACTACGAAGCTGCTCTTGCTCGAAAATCCTCGTCTCCTCCATCGATCTCCGCGCTTCAGTGGCTTCTTCGGTCGAGGCTCCGAGAGCTCGCTGCAAGCTTTCGACGTCTTCTCGCAGCTTCCCGAGCTGCGGTTCGTACAGCTCCTGCATGCGTTTATCCTGATCTGCAAGTTCCTTTAACCTTTGAGTATCCAATTGCTCCGTGCTCGCTCGTAGAGCATCTGCGTGTTCTTGAGCTAGCTGGAAGATAACGTTTGCGTGTTGCTGCTCTTGCTGGGCCTTCTCTACTGTAAGTGCTTTGATAGCGCTCCCATGTTGTGACTCGAGATGTTGAATTTGCCTCCGGTGGGCGTCATCCCGTTCTTGTTGTGATTTTTGCGTGGACGACTGCAGGGCGACTTTGGCCGATTGCAACGAAGTCACTTGCTGCTGTGAGTTCTCGACTTGTCGTGTCAAGCCTGCGTTTTTCTTGTGTAAGTCTGCAAGTTGATGGAGCTGTGCTGCTAGTTGGTCATGCGACGCTTTCACTTGCGTCTCCAATGTAGCGATTTCGTCGCGAAGTTGCGTCTGCGCAGAGTTCCAAGCCGCTTCATGCTCAGCCAAGACCCGCTGGTGGTCTCTCTTGAGCTCCGCTATCCTTTCATCGGTCGTCTTGGCCGAAGCCTCTTTCATGCGTGATTCCAACAGTTCCAACTGCTTCGCTGCCGCCACTCGCTGCGTCTCCATTTCACGCGTGTGGGAGCTCATCAAGTCTTGAAGTTCACTCTCGTGCGTTTGTCTAAGCAGTGCCAACGCCCGCTCACTGTCGAGTTTCGATTGGGCTTCTGTCCGTGCCAGCTCCTGCTTCAGTTTCGCTTGAGTGAGCGTGTTGTTCGCGCCCTCCGTCTGCAAATCGGCGATCGACTTCAGAGCGGCCGCGAGCTCTTGTTCAAGCTTGTAGATGTGCTTTTGGCTCGCTTCAATCTGTTGAGAAGCAAGCAGCGCCTCACTTTTGCCGTTCGCAAGCTGCAGCTCGTGCTCATGCAGCTGCTGGCGAAGCTGCGCGTCCAGTTCCGACGCGCTCGCATTCTGCTTCAGCGTCTCCAACTGCGCAGACTCCAGGTCTTTCTGTGCCTGAAGCAGCGCTCGATCTCGAGTCTGCAGCGTCTGCTTCAGCGCCACGAGCTCTTGCGCGAGCTCATCGATTTTGTCGGTACTGACAGCCAGCATGCGCTGGAGCTCTTCAGCATGAGCAGAGGCGTCACGACGCACACTTTGCGAGTCTTGCTGGGCCTTGGAAAGCTGCAGCTCCAGCTGCTTCATCGTCCGCGCTACTTCTTGTTGGTTCCTCACCATCGTCTCCTTCTCCTCGCGCAGCTTGGTCTCGCTGCCTCGCAGCGCCTCAACGTCCACTAGCAACGCCTCGATCTTCGTCACCAGCTCGTGCTTCATCTTGTCAAACGCTGTCTTGGCAGTCACCTCCTGCTCTAGCCGCTTGCGCTCGTGCTCTGCCAGCGCCTCCTGTCTCTGCTTCTCCCAGTCGTGTTGGAAGCTCACAAGCTCCGCTTTCAGCGCATCTCGTGCTCGTAGCTGCTCCGCCAGCATCGTATTGTACTTGGCATTGGACGTCGTGACGAGCTGCTCCACCTCGTCGGTGTGTTTCTCTCGGCACTCGTCCATCTTGGTCTCGAAAGCCGCGGCCGCCTGTTGTGCGCTCGCTGCTCGCTCCTTCTCGTTAGCAGCAGCACGTTGCGCGAGCTGCTCCACCTGCTCGTCGAACGCTCGTCGCGCGTCTTGCACCTGCGCTTCGAGCTCCGTCACTTTGGCTTGGAAGGCCTCCTCCGCAGCCGCGCGACTCGCCTGCGTTCGCTGTTGCTGCTGCTGCGCTTCGCTCACCAACTTGAGTCGATGCGCGACGTGCTCGCGCTCTCTCTGCGCGGCCGTGGC
>JAHQIV010000602.1:0-18567 GCA_030463285.1 Phytophthora europaea
GTTACCAGCCTCCTTCATGCTACCCGATGACGCCAGATAGTAAAGCGTGAGACCCATTTTCTTCTCAAATGAGTGCTCAATCCCGCTAAGAAGCTCCATAGTTGCGTATGGCCGAAAAAAGAGGCAAATGCTCACGAAACTCTTCTGAGTACATCGCAAGTTATTGCGAAACCACCCATCGAAACGAGAAGACGTCAGCAGCGCGTCGAAGTCCAGCTTAGTCACGGTAAGCTGGTTCTGAGCGACCTTCTGAGAGTCGTGGAAGACGCTGCTGCTATAGCGGCAGCGGCAATCGTCTCAACGATCACCACGACAGCCTTTTCATCTTCGTCCGTCGATCGTGTCATCGCGATCGCGATGCGCCAACCTCTCTCTCTCAATGCCTATCTGGGAATAAAATCTTCTTTTATTCTCACCCCCTTGGGGGTGGGAATTAATGGGCCGTCGGAGAATAAACTGTTGGCCAATCAAAATCTTTTCAGGAAATCCCCAGACCCAGACACCGACGGAGAAACCAGGGCCTAACGGTTCCCAAGCTCGGTCCCAAAGCTACCGTCTTCCCCCGCACACTGCGCCTAGGCGCTCTATTCGAATATTTGGATTTTAAAATTCGTAACTAAATATTCGATTATAGCGGTGGTCGAAATACAACACTGAGCGCACTTTGTGCGGCACAAACAAGGTTAAGTTCGGCTTTCGTGAATTAAGCACCGCCAACATGTGCCTTGGCTTAGTAAGCCAGGCTTATAGTCACAGTGACTTGGCTTACAGCGATCGATCTTACAATACCCGTAAAATTCCGTAACGCGGCAAGGTCAGGTCAGTCCAGCCGATATCGAGAAAGTAAGAGCGGAATTTGCGGTTGAAGTAGAGAAGAAGGCACGGGAACTGTAATATTCTCAATAGCCTCGCCGATCGTCATTTTCTGCGTTTCGGATGGAGGCGGAACAGGCGAATTCATTGATGGTTTTACCGACAAGTTACTTGACTGCCAACTTCGGATGTTCTTGGGAGGGGAAGGTGGGACCGGGAAAAGTAGAGTCATTGAGGCGATCGAAGCGTTGTGCATTAGTTGGGCCACCGGAGAAGTATTGTTAAAACTGCCTTAACAGGCCAAGCGACTACTATCATTGGAGGTCGAACTCTCGCTAGGTTTTTGCTGAGCATTGAAAAAGGTCTGTCGACGATTGACTATGACAGTCTAGACCTCGTTGTGGTGGATGAAGTTTCAATGATAAGGAAACAAGAATTTTCCAGACTTGATCGATTACTTCGAAAAGAAAAGCGAGTGTTTGATGTTGCTTTTGGTGGTGTCCACATTCTCTTGACGGGTGATTTTCTTCAACTACCTTCAGTAGGAGGTTCCCCGCTATTTGCTGACCCAAAAGCAAAGCGAAAATGGTCGTCGATTGATATCGCAGCTAACGAGTTATGGCGAACATTTAGGACTGTTATTATCCTAGAAGAATCAGTGCGCTCTAGATCTGACCCTGAGTGGGGAAATGGGTGTAAGGCTGCAAGACTTGGCAACTGGACTCCTGAAATTCTGGAAATGATTAATAGCCGAGTAGTACTAAAAAATGCTGGAGATGAGACAACGCTAAATATTGGCGCGTTGACTGGCCGCCAAACGGTCTTTGCAAGCGCCGAAAATGCTACACGAGCAGCGATCAACAGTTAATTCATAGTAAACACGTCCACAATGATGACTGGTGGCTGTTATCCAATACGCGTGGTAGCAAGCTTTAAGGGTGCTTTAAGGCACTTTGGTCGCAACGAAGCTGAGTACATACTGAATCTCCCGGATTCTCGCTTTGGTCGTATGGCACCTTTTCTGGATTTTATCCCAAGTATGCCCATCCAAGTCACTAAAAACGTACGGCCAACAAAGGGAGTTGCCAATGGCTCATTTGGAATATTATGGGATGTCAGATTTAAACCACCAACCACATTTCGCATTATTCGGGACACAACCAGCGGTATGCCGGTACGGATACCAAGTGAACCTCCGTTGGTTGCATTTGTACGTGTTAATCGAGGTCCAGGAGCAATCGCGATCAACCCAACTATTAGTCCCGATATCTTCCCACTTTTTTATACGACAGAGGGATGCTCAAAGTGCAAGATTCAGTTGGCGCCGGCTCCAAATGGTGTACCTCGATGGTTGGAGACCAAGATCCAGCCGTTTCCATTTGTATGCGCTGTCGGGTCTACCGCATACAAAGTCCAAGGGGAGACGTTAAATTCACTAGTTGTTGTCGCATGGAGATCAAGTGTGGCCATTGCAAACAAGCCACAACAAAACTACCTTTTAGTATCGCATGTTACTTCCAGAAATGCACTCCTGGCACTTGAGCCGTTTACTAGCGATATAGCGGAGTGGTCAAAACCTCCTCAAGACGCGCTAGATGAAGAGAAGCGCTTGCTGGTGCTGAGCGAAACTACGTTGAAAGAATTTCATGCCGAGTGGCAAAATGGAGCACTCTAGAAATTATAATTTATATAGTCTGTTACGGATAAAGCAGATTAGTTGAGTATCTACGGTTATACGGAGAATAGCGAGCGCAAGTAGTTCAAGGTCGTGGAATCGACATAGTGGTCTGCCCTTGGATACAAATATGGGTAGTTAACACACGATTTAGAGCAAATAACTTGATTTAGGGCAAAAAGCCCGAATTAGCGCAATAACCCGATTGTTTTTTACAAATAGCTGGATTTAGCGCAAATAGTTCGATTTAGTGCAAATAGACGGATTTAACTAAAACCTCCGCAAGTTACACCAGTACCCTGATTTGGCTATCTAATCTCTATGAGAAAAGCAACCCAGTAAAAGTACCCTGTGTTGGAAAGTTACAGTAATGGTCGGGTCTTTGACCTGTGAATTACGGTATTCTCCCCGTTGCTGAGCGACAGTAAACATTGAATACAATAGTGATTATGTGTGTCATTTTGAATTCTGACTGGAGCGGCAGTCTTCCGGTTTCCGGAATACCAGCCAAATCCAGCACACAATGACGCGGGGTCACTGCGCGATACTGTTCTTCGCTTTCGCTCTATTCGCATGTACGAAGGGCAGTTTTGCTGCTATGGGCTCGGAGATCGTCTCTGCCACATTGCAGCTCCGAGTTGGGGAACCTGACGAAATCGTTCGAGGAAAGCGGTACCTGAGATCTGGCCAGTCGACGGCGAATGAAGATGGCGATAATACCGAAAACAGGGCGTTCGAGTTCGTTAAGAATGCCGCTGGTAAGCTGATCCGTAGCGATAATAATCCAGCGCGTAAGCCAACTGCTGCCGACAAACTGTTCACGAAGTTTAAGCTTGACAAGGTATCGGAGGACTTGATGCAGCACCCGCAGTTCGCGCAGTGGAGCCAAGCTGTATCGAAAAAGTACGCGAAAAAGGTTGAGTTGTATACAGCAGCGATGCTCTCATCGCTAACAAGTCGCTATGGAGACGAAGCTGTTGCGAACATGATAGCAGTGGCAAAGGAGAAGGGGACACTCGAGACGAAAGCAATTGCTGCTAAACTGTCGTCCCAGCAGGTTTTGACATGGTTCACCGACAAAAAATCTGCTGATGACGTTTTCAATCTGCTAAAACTGGATGAAGCCCAAGGCCCGATCCTGGAGAAACCGGCGTTGAAGACTTGGGTGTACTATGCCAATTCCATGGGCGAAGATCCATACAAGATCCTGTTGTCAAAACTGAACTCACGCTACGGAGACGATGGTTTGGCTCAGATCTTGGTTCCGGCTAAGCATGAGCAGAGTACAAGGGATGTCGCTGGAAAGTTGGATGACTTGCTGCTCAAGAGTTGGCAGGAGGAAAAACACTCAGCTGATTACGTTTTTAAGCTCCTAAAACTCGATAGACAGGAAGGAAACGTATTCTACACGCCGGAGTTTACCACCTGGAGGTCGTATTTGGCGAGGCTGGATAGCACAAACCCCGACGAGGCGATGTACTTGTCACTGAAAGCACGCTACGGTGACGGGGGTCTGAAGGATATGATGAATAACGCGGAGGAAAGTGCCGAGACCATGCTAGGTCTTATGAAGGAGACCAGTAAGGAAGAGTTGGGATTTACTGAAAAACTCTCAAAAATGGCTCAACTACAAAACGATGCGGGGACAACTAGGGCCGTTGTAAGGGGCTTGAGGGAGGAGATCTGGAGGAGCGAGGGAAAAACTGCCGATGACGTTTACAAGATGCTCAAGCTCGACGATGATCTGGACATGCACTATGCTGCACTCCGCAAACCAGCGTTGGGCACTTGGGCGTCTTACGTCACAAAACTGCACAACGTCGACAAGAAAAATCCAGATGTGATTTCGATGCTGGAGAAAAGGTTCTCTAGATGGTCGCTGGCTAGCGAACTTAGCACTCCGAGAACTTCCGCTGCTAAAGACTTGAGGACGCTGCAGTATAAGAAGTTTCTATCTGAAGGTGTCCACCCAGATACAATAATGGTGCAAATGCACGGTTATTCGGACAATTACTTGGTTCGAGCGGAGTATCGTAAATACTACGCAGCTAATCGTGCTAAATAGTTTTGGCCGGTTGCTAATATGGATGGTACGCATAGAACGAGTACAGCTGGGCTGTGTTTTTCTTTTTTCTTTTCTTTGCGGCTCGAAATATATCCATGTGCGACGCACATGCAAGTAGTACATCACGTAAAGAAGAATAGAAATTGATTAACTGCATGTAGTTTAGGCACATCTCATAAAGTTTACTTCAAAAGTAACTAACTGTAAACTACGGTCATGGTACATGTATCTACATGTGATGGTTTAGTGTAGATTGGTTCGATTGGCAAGTCGTATCCCAAACGGCTAAGCAATCGCTCCAACTCCACCGAGTGGCGATAAATAAATACACTTGCTCCTAAAAAGCAATGATGCTGGAATAATAAATCGCGCAAGGCAGTTTTCTTTCTCTCGGCCCAATGGACAGGTACGTCTTGCATTAAAAGGGTTAACAGTAAAATCGCAGGTTCTGAACCCAAACTATTATTTCTTGAGCGGACTTTTGCCAAATGATGGCACTATCTCGACAATCTAGACAAACGATGATGACCTTCGCCAAATGATGGCACTCCGCTGTATTGATGGACTCAGCTGTTTATGATTGTCAGGCTGCAACACGTCCATACGTGCCAGGATCACAACCTGCCGTCCTCACACCAGTGTTCTCCCTGTCACGAGGACCAGCCCTCTCATCTTCGCCCTCACTGCCACAAGTACCTGGATCTTCTGGGGTTTTACCATGAATGAATTCTCCGTGACTGATGCTCAAGGGAAGCCATTAACAGATGAACTTTGAGTCGAGGAAGGCTGCAACTGCTCACATAGAGAACTTTGTGCTGGCTCAAGGGAAGCGTGTCATCCAATGCCGTGCACGCACCGGAAAGGATCGCACCGTGTACCGGTATGTCTGCACTAGCAAAACCAATTGCTCGTTCGTAGCAGTCGTTTTAAGATCCAAGAGACAGCAGAGTGAGGGCTTCTTCCTGAGTTCGTTCTTCGCGCACCACAACGGCTGCACCGTGGAAACTGTGGTGACTTCGGTCACAACACGCGCACGTGTACAAACCACGAGCCTATTACACTAGAAGAGTAATCTTGCACTGAGCTAAGTGCCATCAATACAGCGGAGTGCCATCATTTGGCAAAGGTCATCATCGTTTGTCTAGATTATCGAGATAGTGCCATCATTTGGCAAATATCCTTCTTGAGCTGTAATAATCTACCACGCCGCCACGACCAAACCATTTACACGTATACTTGCTCTCTGCGAAAGTCAATGGGTGTGACTTACCGCACTATTGTGCTTGACGTACTGTACGGAACAATTCCGCTCAATCAAGAAGCATTCACAATGACGAAAACAGTGTTTTTCGGACATTTGGGCATTGTGCAAGGCGTATTGGAACGGTTACCTTGCACTCGTTGGAAAAACAAAACGTGTAGATCTATAATTGCTCTTCACCCGTTCGTAGCAGCGCAGCTAGAAGCGAACAGTGTGGGGAAGTGCTGGCCGAGCCTTCCATGGACCTGACAGCGCTCTGGACCCGCGAAAAGGCTCGAGTTGCAGCGGAACTGAATCTGGCGATTGTTAAACCCGTGAATGCAGAGCGCCGAGCAAGTTTGTCAGTTGCCAAAGATGAGAGCGAAAGTGGAGGAACTCCCAATGGCGTCAACCGCACCAAAGCTTCTGTTGTCGTTGCTGCTAGTCCGACCGTAAAGCCGTCGGCTGGAATGAAGAAGAAGTCCACCGCACAGTCCAGCAGCACCACTAGCACCTACTTGCGGGACCGAGACCGACTATTTCGACTCCTACTGGAGACCAGCATCGCTCCACCGCCTACCAAGACCCTACCTCATTTTAGCGGCAACAACGAGTTTGCAATGGAGTACGCGGACCGTGCAGTGCGGCAGTTTGTGCCTCAACCAGCTCCACCCCAGTCTGTTCTTGATTCCCCGGCCCAAACTACGAACAGCGCCTCGGTCGCTCGAATTCAGACAAATCGGAGCCCATCGATCCGTGTGAACTCGATCGTGCAGTCTCCTTCGGCCCCAGTGCAGGTCGCTCAGTCGGCAGTGCAGACTGCTGTGGCTTTCCCAGCAATGACGAAGACGGCTCAGATACTCCGGAAGAACGGACGGAAGCGTGCGGGGACTGAGTACTCGTCGCAGACACTGAAGCCCTACGTCGGCGACATGTTCAGTACCCGTGGCGACTATATCGACGGCATGCTCTACATGTCCCGCATGAAGCGCAGCTACCAGGCCATGGTCTCCAGCAGCGACCCGAGAGGCAAGAAACTCGACTTCAGCTTTTTCAATCCGCAGTGGGGCGAACTCGCGCGGACTGAAGGCCAAAACGTGTTGAAAGACGGCGTGTCCGATGCGTTTGCCGTAGCAGGGGGAAGTGGCAAGCCAGGACCTTCACGCCGTAGTGCTTCCACGGTCGTACTCGCTAGTCCAAGTGATGAAGGCGGTGAGCAAGGAGCCACGCTGACAATTGTGCAACGCAAACAGCAGCAAAGGTGTTCTCTAACTCTCAGCAATTGGAGCTTCAATCCCGAAAACGCTCGGCTGATGGTGGAGGAGAACGTCGTGGAGGCCCTCATTCGACTCTGCAAGGACGGCGACAAAACCACTCGCTTGAACTGTGTCACTACGTTCATGAACTTATCGCATCTCTGCGAACTGCGGCGAGTTATCGTACAGCAAGGCGCGGTGAAGACGGTAGCGGAAATTGTGAACGACATGGAGGATAAAACCATTCGAACGGCGTGTGCCATCACTCTGTGCAACTTGTGCTCGTTGCAGGGCGAGGAGGGGCTTTTAGTGGAGGACGGTGCGGTGAGTGCACTCTCGACTCTGATCAATGAGCACGAAAAGGTCTCGCACATCTGCCGCTGTGCACTCTTCAACCTCACGTGCGTCTCGCAGTCGTATCACAAGATCGAGAGCGTGCTCAAGGCGTTTATCGCACTCACTTCTACACGAAATGGGAGCAGTAGCAACAGCTTTGCTGGCAAAACGGAGGAGGAATACGACGACATTACCGCTAAGGCACTATGCAATTTGTCCAATCTCAAGCGCATTCGACTGCGTCTCATGGAAGAAGGCATCGTCAGCGCCATCGCATCACTCCTCCACCCGAATATCCCCTTGATTCAAGAACTTTTAGCGCACATTTTACTCAACCTGTCGAGACTTGCAGCTTGTAGGAACGAGATGGTTGCAAAAGGCTGCATGGGCACGTTACTGGCACTCTCGGGGGCGTCGAGCGCCATCACAACCAAGTGTTTGATCGGAATTACGCTTTGGAATCTGAGTAAAGACCCCGGCAACGCGGTACGGATGGTTCTAGAAGGTCTGCTACCGCTTGTCAACGAACTGTGTGGACGATATGAGAACAAAGAGCGCGATGTGAACCAAGACTTCAGTTTTGAAGGCGACTCCAGTGCGGTGGGAAGCAAGGAGGAGGATCTACTCCAAGTATGCGCTCGCACACTCTACAACGTGTCGTGCTGTGAGGATTCACGCATCAAACTTGTCGAGCGCGACGCAGTGAACACGTTGTCGTCCTTGTCCCGACGAGCTACTGGAGACGACGCAAAGCAAATGTGCACACTGGCACTCTGCAATTTGCTCAGTGTGCAGAAAGCAGCAGCGGACATTGTCACGGCTGGGGCGATCACTTCTCTGATTCAGCTTAGCATGGCGCCGGCTCAATCTTACGAGCGACGAAATCTTTTCTCTAAGGCGCTTCATGGGCTTTGCGAGAAAGCGGCTACCCGAGCTGCAGTGACGGAGGCTGGTGTGATCCCGGCACTACTTTTCCTCTCCAGTATCGACGAGCTGGGCGCTGAGTTGACCGCAATTTGCCTGGAATCTGCTGAGCGTTTGAGTGAAATTCGCGCTCGATGCACAGCAGCATTCGCTAGTCTTGCGGCTGACTCGCACACGGCTGCTCATGTCTGCAATGCGGCGGTGGTGCAGTGCGTCACGCGGATTTTGACCCTCGAGCACGCCAACGTTGCTATTGAGCGCTTCTGCTGCTCGTGCTTGAGTCTCCTGTGCCGGGACGAGCAGTGCTCGCTCATTATGGTCGAAGTTGGTGCGATCGAGATGGTGCTGGCGACTTGTGTGGAGTCGCACGACCGGGTGAGCAAAGCTTCATGCTGCCACGTGCTTGCCAGCGTCTCGTGTCATCCAAGCTGCTGTATCGCACTAGTGCGCATGGGCGTCATATCCGTATTGGCGACACTCGCTAAGATCAAAGAGGATGCGGTCATCCAACGCTGTTGTGCGATCACACTCGCGAATTTATCTGTGGAACCGGAAATTCGGGAAACATTGGCGTCTGCGGGTATTGTGGCGATTGTAGCGGTTCTCAGCAATTCCTACAGCGAAGACAGTCAACGCGACTGTGCCAAGGTGCTCTGCAATTTATCGTGCATTCGGGGCAATGAAGCCGTTCTCGTGGGCGAAGGAGCGGTGGGCGTCTTAATGATGATCAGTATGGTTCGAGCTGTGAGTGTATCGACGAAAGAGACGTGCATCCGTGCTCTGTTGAACCTGCTAAACGCGGAGACTATGAAGAATATGGTGAAGGAGGGACTGGTCAAGATCCTGTCCGTTTACGCTGGGCTGGCCTCGAAGCAAGTCGCAACTCTCGTCACCATTATCTTCGGCAAACTGCTGAGTCATCCAGTTGGGCGGAACGCACTTTGCACAGAGCGTTCTTCTCTTCATGCTCTGTTCCAGCTGATGACGTACGACCCGGTGGTGCCTCATTCGGATACTGAGGAGAGGCACTTGGCCTCGTTACATGAGAAATTGCTCAGTGAACTCGTGTATTACGAAAATTCACGAGTGCTTAGTGTCCAAACTGGCATTTTGGATGCGCTTCATCGGATTTCAATGTACGAAGACCATTACGCAGAAGTCCACGAGCACAGCCACGCCCACAACCGCTGCAGTAGCCACTGCGCAGAGAAAACCCTCGCACTGGTCTTCTTCACCCTTGCAAAAAGTGAAGATAGCCGCATGGCGGTAGCGTCATCGGCACATTTGGGAACTTTGTTGAAATTCTTGGATCTCCATGCAGCTAAAGACGACTGCGATGCATCGGAGTGTGCAGTATATGCTGCTGCATCGCTGTGTTGGTTGGGGTGGCACGAAGATACGCGGCGATTCCTGCAGAGCGCAGATATCCCGTGTGCACTCACGCAAATGTTGCAAATTCACGCGAATAGCAGCGGTAATGAGAGTGAGGAGAAGGATAATCTCTTGACGTACTCGTCTCAAGCCATAAAAGCCTGCGTTCTCACGCTCTGTTGCTTGGCTCACAACACGGAGCTGTTGGAAGTCATGCTGAAGGAGAACGTTGTGGTGTACTTGAATGGGATTCTCACTTCAGGCCACAGAGCTGCCATCAGCACAGAAGACGAGTCCCACCTCTCGACTGACGAAAAGTTTGTTGCGCTTGTGTGCATCCTATTCCGCCAGCTCAGTCACATTACTGGGTTTGCTTCAGCAATGACCGAGCAACCTGCTCCAATTCTCGAGCTGTTCTGCAACCTTGTTCATCGAGTAGCTATCAAGCACGACGGTAACTCAAGTCTGGACTGTGCAGATGCACTATGCAGCATAGTATTTGCACCTCCTCTAGACCAGCAGCATTCAGCAGACATCCATACACCTGGAAAAGGCCGATCGACTATTGTGACGCCCAGACCTTCGTCATTCCTTGTGGATAGTTGTGTTCTCCGAGCCATCGAGTCGCTTATGAGCGACGAACAGCTTCCGGAGACTCGTTGGCGCTGTGCTGCCAGTTTGTGGGCCCTGTCGTCGGTACCGGAGTATCGCCTGCAGTTGGTCGAGTTGGGCGTCACGCCTATGCTGGTTAACGAATCGTACCGCGCGGCCAAGCTTTCGTCCTTGGACACACTTGAATGCTGCGCTGGGGCGCTGTGCAACCTCACCATTGTCCCGGAAGAGAGAAACTCGGCCAAAATGGTCAACGAAGGGGCCGTGCCAGCGTTGATCCAGCTCGCCAAGCTGGAGAACGAAACCATCCGCGAGCACTGCACTCTGGCGCTGTCGAATCTGTCTGGACCCTCACCTAAGGTGGAGTCGGGTGCCGTCTCTGCGTTGTTAAATTTGTCCCTGGACTTTGCATCGACCGCAGTCTCCTCTCCGGCGTCTCGGCGGGGAAGTAAGCAGCTACCGACGGGACTTACTCGCCCACCACTTGTGTCTGGAGAAAGACACAAGCAGTTTGCCGTGCTACCGAGTTATGATATCGAGATCTCGCAGGACACCTCCTTGGACGAACACAAGTTCGAGGCTGAGCTGGCTGCGAGCACGCCGCCCCCTCCTCACGTTCCCACGATCGCTGCAGACCTGCTCGGCACTTCATCGAGGCCTTCTAAGGCGAAGGTGAACGGTTCTACCAATGGTGACAATAACGAAGTTGTGGTCAGGAAGAACGAGGCAGCAGCATCGCCAGTGATTCAACGAGATCGAGGCGCGCGCGAGTACATGGAGACGAGATTCTTTGGCAAACTGGACCCTGAAGAAAGTCTTGCAGTCATGACTGAGACAGAGGAGCGAGAGAGCGAAGAAGACGGCACTTGGGCTGATACCCGGTCGGTAGAACACAAGGGGAACCAAGAGCGCGAACCTCAAGAAGACGCAAGTACAAGCTCTTCCAAGGGAAGTCTCAACCAAAGCGATGGCGTGCAAACGCCTGAACAATTGTATGGCGCTTCTGGCAAGCGTCTCGGTGCGTCGGGGGCTTTCATGACGCCGAACTACACGCTTTCGCCGCTGTCTCGCGTAGTGGTGCGTAAGACTCACGCTGTTCATGCAGCTCGGAAATTTAAAGACGCAGCCACCCGAAAGCTGCGAAGAGATGGAGATATCCACAAGCTCGTGATGCTCGGGTCTCAATCTTTACCCAGTTTGGTGAAGTCCACGCCGGAGTATGACCCTCAGGAATCGGTCAGAAGTATCGATCACACTCCAAACGAGCGGAAGGCTGCACCGTCAGTTGCTGCGTCCAAAGCTCCAGTGCAGTTGTCAAGTCTCGCGTCTTCTTCGTCAACACCGTCACTTCCTCCGTCATTTGGCGCCACTGAGAACGCCATCAACACCCAAGCCGCTCTGCTGGCTGCTGTATCAGCTGCAGGACTGTACGGCGCTGCACCATCTCGATCTCAAGTCTATATGCACGGTCAGGACGATGCAAAGCATCATTCCATCTCGCTCAACGCCACGCAGCAGAAGAAGAAAGCAGCTCTGGATCGACGAAAGAAGGAGAAGGATTCCTCCTTTGACCCAGACTCTGGATGGCTAGCGGCACAGCCCAAGTCGATCCACTCGCTTCCGACAGCGACTTCAATCGAGGAGTTCCAAAGTCAGGCGAAAATCTTTGGTCTTTGGAGCTAAGGAAGGTGAATAAACGAGCAAAAGACGGAGAAGTAGTTGTTGATTGATTGTCATTTCCAATGATGCTGTTTGGTTGGATTAAGATCGGAAGCCGAGCAGGGAGATCGGCAACGTAACTTTTGTACATCCTGCGATTCTTGCTAGCAAGCTAAGCGGCCACCTACTTATCCACTATTGGGGTTTCGCAGTCCACCCGGTGTCAAAGGTGGCAGTGGAGTACCAGTACTAACGCCATTACTTGTTGTCTTGGACTGCGGTGGGCGTGGTGATGGCGACAGGAGCCCATAGCCACTCAAAAATCGGGGCGTTGTGCCCGTGCTGTCGAATGACATGCCAAACTCCGAGCCCAGCGGCGATGGCAGCATCGATCCGAACGTGAGCCCAGTGGTTGCAAGTAGATGCAAGTTGGGCTCGGCGCTTTCGTTCACTCCGGTGACATTCCTGCTGAAAGAGACCCCAGCAGATACATTCAACGCCCGAGGGTGTAGTCGGAGTCGGACAGCCAAAGTCTCCAGAACCACCTGAGGATCCGACTGCTGAGCTGCTAGCAAACCATTGAGCACCTCCAGCGCTTGCTCCTTCGTGAACAGAGGGTGCGTACGTTGCGGGGGGACTCTTCCGTTCGAGCTGGTGAACGCCGCCACGGCCGATGCAATACCTGCCAGCAAGTCTGCGGGGGCTTGAGGCGGCACGAACACCTCCGCCATAGCGTTCACCAGGATCTGCTCTTCAGCCGGAGTCAGCGTCACGACGCTGTCGAGCACCCGTGGCGAAGTCATTTGGGACGCCAACCTGCCGCTCTCTCCGATAGCCGCGGCCTTAGTCGACAAGGGAAGACCCGAGTGACGAGGAAATTGACCCAAGTGCATGGTCACGTGCTGGCCGCTCTCAATCCGCGCGACGTCGTAGCAGAGCTTCTGGTATCGCTCCTTGAGGTCCACGGGGCTCTTGCCCGGTAGTCGAGACGCCATGACCTCCCACGGATAACACACCGAGGACGTGCTGAAGGCCGCCAACATGTTCTCGAACGCTGCGTCCTCGTCGGGCGTCCAGCGCTGGTCCACGCTCTGCATGAACTGTCGCTCCTGTCGCTTCTGGACGTTGAGCTGCTGCAGCTGAGCGAAGTACAGACGCGCATGGTACACGACCTGCGCGATGTCCCGAGTGCCGACGGCCGTTGTGATGGACTGCCACGCGTTGGTGACGCCGGAGCATTGGCCGCCTCCGAATTGCTCCAGAGCCAGCAGGAACCGCTGGTGCTCGTTCGCAGCCCACGGAGACTCGTCTTGGTTGGTCGTAGCTGAGACGGTGGACGAGTTGGAGGTGGGCGTCGACCCCGGAGTCCGCTTCTTGCCCATCGGAGAACGAAGAACCGATCGGGATCACAAACGAGCAGCTCGGCTCGGTGACAAATGCAGAGCAGCAGAGCCGCGACCCACCGCGCGCAACAGGCAACAGCCAGAAACTGCCGCGCTCCGGGTGAATAACGGACGCACCCGCTAACGGACGAGTCGGACGAGTCGAGCGTGAAACGGACGCTCGCAGTTGACGAATGAACAAGTTGATACGTGTACAGGAGAGTCTGCGCTCGTGGTGTGCACGCTTACTGGTACTATCTCATTCGTGCGTCCTAGGCACCGACAGCACTTAGGTTGCGTCCGCAGTATCGGCAGAAGTGGTCCGTCGACAGGACATCTCCACTACAACTTCCACACGATCGCTTCGTTACATCCGCTGCTGCTTGTGTGGATGGGGCTTCGCTGCAATTACCGCAGAAGTTGAACTCGACGGGCATGCTCGTGGTACAGTACGAACACATCCACGCGGTTGCAATCTCGCCCTCGATATCGTCTTCTTGGTCGTCAACTATGAGAACGTTGGTCAGATCCACGTCCAGACCTTCAGTTGCAAGCAGCATCGGAGCTCGTTCCTGGTCCGCGAATATCTTCAGCGTGTCGATGGCATCCGCTAAGGAAATGCGCGTCTTCCAGTCCGGGTCGAGGAGACGCTCCACGAAGGCCCACTCCTTGTCGGACATTTCGTCTACTCGGGGATACATCTCATTGTCTAGTTTCCTCTCCATCACAGTTTCATCGGCTTCCAAGTCGTACGGTGGGTGACCCAGGAAAGCCTCAACAATGCACATGCCGAACGAATACACGTCGGACGCGAACCGTGGATTCAAACTTGACTTGGGGCGTTCCTCCACCAGTGACAAACACTCGGGTGCCTTCCAACGGATCGCGTCTGTCTGGGGTTTGGCACTGAGCCCCACCGACTGAGCCCGAATGTACGAAAAGCCGAAGTCGCACAACTTGGCTCTCCGGTCGGCTCCGATGACGATGTTGGTGCATTTGAGATCGCCGTGCACAACCTTCTGCGAGTGCAGGTAGAACAAGCCGAGCGCAGCCTCGTGGAAGAACCTCCAGAGCTCGCTCTTGTCCTTCTCAAAGTAGTTGACGAAGTTCCCGTGGACGGCGTCTTCGCAGACGAAGAACGCGGGTTTGCTCAGATGACAGGCGCCGAACAGACGGACGATGTGCAAGTTGTTCAATTTGTACCAGACTTCCACCTCCTTGTAGAACGAGTCGCTTGCTTCCTGATCCTCCGTTAGAAGGCACTTGATTACCACGTTCGTCCCTTTTCCCCATGTGCCGTGGTGGACGGAGCCGTACGAGCCGGCGTCGAAGCATTCGTTGAGAACAAAGTCCACATCGTCGCTCGGGATAAACCACGGCGGGATCGCCGGCACCTTCGCTTTGGACAGAGACAGCACTTTGTTGTACGTCTTGGCCAGCAGCTCCACTTCGGGTCCAGCCTCTCCTTGGCTGCGTCGCAGCGCGACGACAAGCAGAGCCATCCCCTCCTTGATGTTGTTCCCCATTCTGCTGATCTCCTCCTTCATCGCCTGGTTGTTGGCCAGTATGTCCGCTCTCTCCTGCATGGCGGTCTTCTTGTCCTCCTCCCACTCCTGCTTCCACCTCGACATCTCCGCGATGTGGGTCAAGTTCAGCAGCTTGAAGAGTTCATCCATGCGGAGGTGGAACTCCTGGACCCCCTCCACGACCTTGCGATTGCTCGTGAGTCTCCGGATGAACCCCTTCTTGGCTTGCGTCTCGAGGAACGCAATGAAGCTGGCGATGTTGTTGCCGTAGATTTCCAGCACGTTCTTCTCTCGAAGCACCTTGTCGTCCTTGAGCTGCAGCAGCTCCTCGTGCACGGACTTCATGCGTTTGTACACGCGCTTGCACATCTCCTCGTTCTCCTTCATCTCGAGCACCAACCTCCCCACAGTCCCCAGCGCAACTGCGACGACGTCGCCCACTCCAGGCACCACGAACGCGGCTACCACCGACGCTACTTCCGTCAACATCTTGGATCACTGTTCTACTTGTGCCCCCGGGTGAACAAACGCGGAGTGTCGTGCGTAGCAAAATCCACACGTGAGCTGAAGCGTCCAAAGATCGGATCGATCTCCGAACTTATTCCAAGAAATCAGCATACGAATGGGTGCAAGTACCGGCGTTCAGCATGTGACTGTGACTACGAACTCGAACCAAGCGAGGCATGAACCAGGGCCAATAGCTTTGCTCTTGCTTGGCTGTGGCTCCTACAAGTCCGATGCAATGGGGTCCTCGTCCAGGCAGAACCCGCAGTGGCGGCAAAAGCGGTCCGTCACGCATTCTTGTGCTGGGCTGCAGCAGCCGCACTCGAGCTCTGCTCCATCCTCCTGCTCAAGGACGTGCCGCAGTCGACGACCATCATCGCCTGGCAAAACGCACACGCGCGCGTGCTGGCGGCTCGCGGAACTCCCTCCTCCTCCTCCTCCTCCTCTCGGTCCGCAAGTACCTTTAGCCCGTCGATCGCGTCCTGCAGCGAGACGCGCTTCCTCCAGTCCGGCTGCACCATCCTCTCCATCAGAGGCGGCGGCGGCCAGTGCCTCGGACAGTGGGCAGAGCGCTAGGACCATGAACGATGGCCGGCATCTCGCTTGCACAAACGGATATTGCGATGCATGACTACAGTACTAGTCATGCATGTACATCGCATACGGAACCCCCAACTACAAGTACCTAGTCATTGACCAGTTGGGGCCAGTTAGGGGCCCTAACTGAGCTTATTAACGTTATATGGATATGAGTTTTCATGTGCTTATCGGAAATGGTGTTTTAAGATATGAGGCCACTCCTCAACGTTACGCTGAATTCTTCATCTAAACTTTAGTTTCTAATGCCGTGCGTTGCCCGGGGAAGCTCTGGATATCAATTTCACTCATCACGAAGCCTTTCGTGCATCGTAATGGAGGTTAAGAGGATGGTTTCGCAAATCAACAGCAAAACGCTGTCGCTTTGCAATAGAGTGCAAATGCAGCACTTGTAAAATAGGAATTCGAGCGTGATTATTCTCACGTACGGAATTGCTGAGTCGCCACAAGGTGATGCACGTCTACAGTCAAGCTTGCAGTGCCAATGTTACGTGAATGCTGCACGACTGTTGCACGACTGTCACCCTCCGTGGTTGTTGCATGAATGGCGTTCTTCACCGACTGGGTCAACATTCACCATGTTTGGTATACAATCTGACAGGTAATGTAATATCGCATCGCGTTCCCATAAAAAGACGCCGCACTCGTACTATTAGATATTACTGAAGTACTCAAATATAGTTTTATAGAGGATTGGCGAGGCCCGCCTTAGACTCTGGATATAAATATCCAGAGAACGACATCTGTACTAGGTAGGGCAGATTTACTCTGACGACTGGTGCAGTCTACGGCGACCGGCCAGTTTGGTTGTTGCTACTCGTTTTCAAGATGTTCCACGCACGCCTCACTTGCTTCGCCTCATAGTGCCACTTGGCTAGAGCTGCCTGGACATCCACGTCCCCAGTATACGGAGCTCGCTTGGCGAAGTATCCGAGCACCTTGACGACGAAGTCGAGCTCGAGTCGCTCTTCTGGCTTGAAGCGGCACATGCGTTTGATGAGTTCCCATTGCACAATAGAAAACGCAGTAAAGTCGAGCTCGAGTCGCTCTTCTGGCTTGAAGCGGCACATGCGTTTGATGAGTTCCCATTGCACAATAGAAAACGCAGTCGGCTGCATGGGGAGCTTGCCCTCCTTCACTTGATACGTAACAACAGCATCCATCAAGTTTCCCCACGGATACGCCCCACTGACGGCCTGTATGATGCACATCGCAAACGAGAACACATCCGACGGGAACGTGGGCCCTCCACCTTCCAGGCATTCAGGCGCTTTCCACCGCGGAGCTCCCTGAGGCTTCCCTCCATCGCATGAGCTGAGACAGCTCAGGCCGAAATCAATCAGCTTCGCGCGCTCATCAAGTGTGATCAGTATGTTGTCACACTTGAGGTCTGCGTGGACAATGCCAAACGAGTGAAGGCCTTGTAAGCCAACGGCGGCTTCGTGCAGTAACCCCCAGATGACCACAGGGTCAGGCTTAGGCTCACCACGAGAGAACTGATCGAGCCGCCCACCACCTTCCACCAAGTCACAAACAAACATATGCGAACCTGTGCAGCACGCACCGAACAACCCCACGATGTGCGGGTGTCGGACTCGAAACCAAAGATTCGCTTCTTCTCGAAGGCTCTGGCCTTGGTCACGTTTGGACAACCTCTTGAGCGCCACCGGGGCCCCAAACCACTTTCCAAGCCACACAGACGCGAACCCTCCGTGGTTAATTTTATCAGCATTGGTCTCCACGATGCTCTCATGATCGAGTGTCCATTGGTAGAGGCATTTGCGCCATACTACCGAGTGCGTTCTCAAATGAGTGGGAGGGACGGCCGAGATATTCCAGTTCTTTGAATCATACTCGACGATCTCCGTCTCGAAATTACTACCAAATACCTCGCTAGCCGCATACGCGAGTTGCTGTTCAATCGAACTCATCAAGGTTTGTGCACTGCTATCGCCATCCTCATCACAGTCCAAATCGTCGTCATAATCATCACTCTGCTTTCGTTTCATATCTTCTTCTTCATACTGACGTAGTTTCGCCAACATCATCCCTTGGGCTTTCTGGCGCGCGTTAGAGGGTAGAGACCTCGATATGTTCTTCAGTCTTGAGCTCACTACAGCATTTATAGCCACAAGCCGAGCCAATCGATCGATCACTTCACACATCTCGATATCCCCGTGGCACATATCCGAGACCAACCTCCACTCCTCCACCGAAAAGCTTTCTGGCTGAGGTGGAAAGTGCCCTATAAGACATTTCGCACATTTGACGGAAGCGCAGGGCATCTCTTCGCTGCGCATTAACTCACCACCGATTGCATCCATGATACACCGTCCTAACCAGTAAACATCCGACGAATAGTCAGCATGGTGACCTTGACTGCACGCCAGTGGTCTCCATTCCTCTTCAGTTGTAGGCTCATCTTCAGGTGAGTACTGACAGGGGTGGGCATCATCCTGCTGAGAGGATAGGGAGAAACCAGAGAGCTTACCCCTCCCATCCGAAGTCACAAGAATATTGTGGAGACCGATGTCGCCATGAACAATGCCCCGACAGTGCATATAGTGGAGAGCTAGGGCCACATCCAAGAGGACTTTCCAGACGTCA
>JAHQIV010000603.1:0-18546 GCA_030463285.1 Phytophthora europaea
GTCCGCATGGGCCGCTCGGACGGCACGCGGTTCGTCACGGGCGTCTGGTGGTGGATGGAGGACCGCGAGATCCCGTGGGACGTGCTGTTCGCGCAGATGCCGGGGCTCAAGAGGCTGGACTTGAGGTGCATGCCGCTGGAGAGCCGCCACCTGCCGCTGCTGCTGCAGATGGCGGCCAAGCACTGTCTGCAGCTGGAGATACTGGTGCTGCCCAGGAAGCAGACCATGACGGTAATGGTCAACTGCGCAGCCATTCGGCGGCTGATGCAGGTGCTAAGGGAGGCGATGGAGAGGTGGCACCTGAAGGGCAAGTGCGGCGGGCTGAAGCAGTTGGCGGTGCCCACGAGGGAAGAGGAGGACAGGTTCCGCACGAGCACGGCGTTCATTGAGGACGTGATTGAGTTCTGTCCGAATGTGGAGTACTTGGATGGATACACCCACGCTATTGACGAGATGAACGACGTCACGTGTGAGGAAAAGTGGATGATTTCGCTGGACACGTGGGAGAAGTTCAACAGGACGTGCACCAACTTGCGGGATTTTAACTGGGCGGTTGTGCCCTTTGCAGACCCATTCTTCAGGGTGTTTGGAGAGCATGTTAAGCCGCGGATGAAGAAACTTGTGCTGACGTCGAATCTGTCGTGGAATTGGGGGAATTATTTCAAAATGGACGGTGCGGCGAGAGTACCTGGTGAGACGAGACCTGGCTATGGTTTGCTGGCAAATGATGTGGCTGCGTTGCTGAAAGGCTGTCCCGCGTTAACTGAACTGGAGATTGCTATTGATCAGGAGAAAAACGAAGCAGCGCTTGAGACGCTTCTGGATGCAGACGTATTTGGGGACGAGTTCTGGAAAGCGGTAGTTGAACACTGCCCGCTTTTACAATCCATTTACGTGCATGACTGTTCTTCGTATGGAGGCAATCGTTCAGTCAGACCGATCCGAACCTTTACGGACCGCGCACTACTTGCGCTGGCAGACCACGTGCGTTTAGCTTCGATTGAGCTTTCGCCGGTTTGCTGTTCTGGAAACGGCGTGTTTGAGTTTGTGCGACGTGTTTTCAAGACGATTGGAGGTGATGGTGGGAATCGCAGCCTCGACGTTAGCCTTGCGGGCCCAAACGACCACGACACTGCACTCCCGCACCCATTTTACCTTGAGCTGCTAAATCTGCTGACACGTATGGCCGAAACAAACGAAGAAGAGTTAGGTGTTGCGGTATGCAGTCACAAAGCGTCTTTGAACGTATTTAACCCGCATAGCTCGTCCGTGGACAAAGAGTGGAGCATATCTTACGTACGCGATGAGCTCAAGCCACTACTGGAAAAAGTAGCAGACGCACATCCGTTATTGGATTTGCATATCGTACTCTGCCGAGACAACGAGGAAAGTTTTCGCCGCATTGATAATATTGAGCTGGACTGGGGTCCCGGATTTCAGGATGGCGACGTGTTTATTGAAGACGAGTACGTTGGCAGTGCTGATAGCAATGACGGTGAAAGTGATGAAGAAGTAGAGGAATTTGATGATGGCCCGCTTGACCCCGATGAACGTTTCTTCAGGAGGCACGCCATGTTCATGGAGGATGAGTTCGAAGTGGTCTCTGACGAAGAAGTAGATGATGATCGTGGCCCCTGACCAAACTCAAAATGGTCGCGAATGATTTGATTTTATACTTCGTACGTTCCTTGCATCTCCCCCGAACTTGTGAGGATCGGATGTCGACGACGTCAGCACGGCACTCTTCGGCGTTCAGACACCAGACGCGAAGTTGCGTCGCGGCTGTGAACTAACTCGAAGCACTGAGAAAGTAGAGCCACTAGAGCGAAAAACTGCTTGGAAATGAGCACGTTCAAGATCCACACCACCAATAGCGTGGACCAGCGTAGTCCACATATCGGAGGTATCATAAAGATAAGGGTTTTTCATCCCTATTCTTCAAAGTGCATGTATTGAAGTAGATGTAATACGGCAGGGCTGCATCAACCTGTTCACGTGAACGACTGCGGCACTAAACTGGCTAATCACGGTGGTGTGTGTGTTATCAATTGATACAAAATCTTTAGTCGATCATGGTAGGGCAGCAGCGTACGTGGCTGCTTGGTGCCGCTCTAGCAGTGGCGGCTGTCGCGGTGTGTGCATCTCTCCACACGAGCGTGGCAGTGACCATCGCAGCGGCTTGCATCGCTGTATACCTCCCGTCATACCTGGACGGCTCGGAATACACGGGGGAGCGCTACTGGCCATGGTTCGCAACGTTCATCGGACGCGGGATGGCCCACATTCCAGGGACGCTCGAGTTCGAAGAGCCCATTGACGCCACCAAACAGCACATCTTCTGCTCCCATCCGCACGGACTGTTGTCCACCCACCACGGCCTGCTGATGTCAGGCCAAACAGTTCCACGTGAGCACGAACCTGTCGAAATCCAAACAAAACGAAATAGGCTAATGTTATTATGTTTGCTCCAGCATTTTACGAGACGGTGCCGCTCTCTACGCGCCGTCACTTGGCTGCGTCGGTTTGCTTCCGGGTACCGGTTTACCGTGAATATGTGCTGTGGTCTGGCTGTGTTGATGCCCGACGTAGTGTGGCGGAGAAGGTTAGTGGATATGGATGTAGTGCAGGTTGCTGGTTGTTGACAAGTTGGGGTGCGTTTGTAGGTGCTTCGGGATGGCAAGAGTTTGGTGATCCTTGTGGGTGGAATCGCCGAGCAGATGCTGTCGCAGCGAGGAGATCACACGATCTACGTCAAGAAGCGCAAGGGCCACATCCGCTTGGCACTAAAATACGGCGTGCCCATTGTTCCGGGCTACGCGTTTGGAGAGACTGATTTGTTCACACACTCCAGGTAAATTGATCGAGTTGTTGTGTTAGTCGATGGTGGGAACTTGTACTAACTGAATATTTGCCAGTGTGCTGCTTTCATTCCGTCAAATGATTGCGAAGAAGTTCTCGGTGGCGTTGCTCCTTGGTTACGGGTACTCCAAATGGCTCTTTTGGCTTCCACACAAGGGAGTGCCCGTTAATCAAGTTTTTGGCAAGCCGATCCCGGTTGAGAAGAAGGTCGACCCGAATGCTGAAGAGATCGAGAAGCTGCACGACCAATACGAGAAAGAGCTCATCCGCATCTTCGACAAGTACAAAAGCAAGTACGGGTATGGAGACTGTACGCTGCATGTGCGCTAGAGAATGCCATGCATTTTGTATAGGGGGTTCGTTTCGTAGCCTTAGATGCATCATCAAGTTTCTACGAGGCCTAAGCCACGTATAAAAATCGTGTCTGGTCCTCCTCGTGTCGGCGGAGATATTCCTTTTGAATAAGAATCTCCACGTTCTGCTTGATCGCTGTGGCAGTCGGAACAAACTGGTTCACGAGCATTTCAGCGACTTCGTGCATTAGCTGTGCCTGGTGGATATCTCGGCGTGTCTTAAGTACACGCACAATTGCAGCCTGCAACGACATTTTGCGGTCCTCCTCCACTTCGCGTGTTGGAACTTTGACCATCTTTGTGGATTCCACGGGGCTATTCGGAACGGCCTGTTCCAAGCAAAGTAGTATGTTAGCTGTCGAGGTCGAAATAAGTTACAACAGGCGGTGACGCACAGAGATTCGTAGCTTCCGGCTGGAGAAGCCGAAGTTGATTGCGTATGTTGGGTTTGCAGCGTCGCCACCCATCGTGAAAACCTTCGCCTACATCCGACATCAGAAGATCATACTGTATCAGACAACGCATCTTCTGGCTCAAAGCGGTAACGATAGACCAACCTTGACAAGGCTTGCCAAGTGGTGAGTGCAATCTTGATCCGGAATATTTGTAAGCTGAACAATATCAGATCGTGTCATCTCTTTTGCCGTGTTGAACTGCGCAGAGTTATTACCATGAACAACGATTAGGGAGCAAGAACACATATCCGCACTTGCTGGGCATAACGTATTACCTGAACGAGAATCAGCATTTGATAAAAGCTGAGTAAGAACTCGTAGCGCTTGTCAAAACAGTGACCTCGGATCATTCCAAACGACAGGTGGTGAACCCACAGCAGCTTTCGTCCGGTGCTCCTTCCGGTGTAAAATTTTGTGAACAAGTTGGCATGAGCTTCCAGTGAAGGAGGCAAAAATATCTTGTGTTCTGCTGCTGCACTAGAAATCGGCCAGGCTCCGGCAGTAAGAACATCGCAGTGATACGCTACAACGTGGTGCAGATCAATCGCAGCAGCGTTGACTGTATCTTCAGAACGCAATTCAATGTCCTTCTCCTCCAGCCAAGCAGTGAACGAGTCCATCAACTCCTGCGAAAGAGTGTGCTAAGTAAGTTGTGCAGATACTATTTGCAAAAGAAAACGCTAGCACTGAAGTACCTTGCTGAGCATTTTGTCCTTGAGCATCTTCTGTAGCTTGGACACAAAGTCGCACCCGCAAATTTCGCGTAGCTTCTGAATGAGCAAGAGCTCCATGTCGTTTGAAGCAGAAGTGCCTACCCAAGGCACAGGAGAAACATTAACGGTGAGCAATCTCAGCATCTTGCAGGAAGTGAATCGCGAGTTAATTTTACCTTTGATGAGTCGCTTTGCCAAAAACTTCGAATAATACTTCTTGAAGATGTCTTTGTCGTCAATGAGGCAAAACACCACACTAATGTTTTCGATTTTCTGCTCCAACATATCGTCCAGAAGCGGAGGCAGCATAGATTTCGGTGATCCAGGCAGAAGTAGCGCCCGACTACCTCCATGCTTCATGTCGCGTGACATCAAGTAGTGTGTATACTTCGCTAGTAGCTCAGGAAGTCGTGGGTGGGAGTTAGCAAACGCTCGGCAAGCCTTACACACAAACGTAGTTCCATTTGGCAGTAAGCATTTGAAGTAGGGACCATCTCGTTAGGAAAACAAACCTGGTCAAGCGCTGATCGCATCAGTGGGTGATAGCCAAAGGCATCTTTGATGAGCTCGAAGTAATTGTTTCGAACTTGCACCAGGGCTTCAATATAGCCTTCCGGGTTCTTCGTTGTGTCTTCTTGTTGGAACTTCTGCACCACCTCAAGGCCACTTCGCTCGATGTACTTCCTTAATATGTTCTGTGTACAGAGCATTCAAAGCCAATTGTCAATCAATAAGGAA
The DNA here is from genome assembly GCA_030463285.1 of Phytophthora europaea. NCBI lineage: Eukaryota > Oomycota > Peronosporomycetes > Peronosporales > Peronosporaceae > Phytophthora > Phytophthora europaea. The sequence continues at coordinate 5,119 of JAHQIV010000603.1, forward strand.
TTTTAACTGGATGTGATAAATGCAGAAATAGTCACCACCTTGAAAGATATCAACGCGTTCTCGTTCGTCAACTCTGAGAAGAGAGAGAAGAGTCGGTGCAGATCCTCCTTCTGATTATTAATCAAAAAGCTCTCCGCGTCTTCACAGATCTGATCGGCGTGTTCATCCACCAAGACGCGGCAACAAGCTTGTCTAACTTGAATGACAGTGCTGCAGCAGATGGGGAAATACACACGTTAAGTTGGAAGGATCGACAATGATGCTGCAACGCAGGCATAGCTTACATTCGATGCAATCGCGATTCGCATCGTTTTTGTTCTTGATCACACAACAGCTCAGCCTCCCGCAAATACTCCGAGATTGTCACCCTCGACAGTAGCTCCATCGCCTGCGCAGAGTAATATTTAGCAGCATCCTGGATACACGCTAGTTAGATATGCTATTCCCATAATCTATACCTAAAGAAATCGTAGCTCGTACCTCTAAGAACGGCTGCTCCAGCTCTTCTCGGTAGAGGCTCATTTGATCCTGTCTGCACAGTCCTAGACTGAAGTACGTCTGTGAATAGCCACAAAGTGTCAGAATCGCCCACCACTTCGAAATGGAGACTCAGATTACCTGAACTGTGCTAGTGATGCAATCTCCATCTTCGAAGCACTCGCTTCTGTCGCGTCGTGCCGCATGGAAAATGTGAATTATCGCTTTCACAAGGCGCTTCTTTAGCTTGGAGAACGCGATGTCGTGCCAGATATGAAGTGCTAGCTGTACAAGTAATACATACAATGTAAACTGCCATACACGTAGCAGCTCAATCACAAGTTGAAGGCGCCCTTACTTCTGTGACGGGGTACACGCCGGGAACAGGAGCTTGTCCAGTCTCGCAGTGGGAGTACGAGATCCAGTAGCGGTTCTACATCACACCGAGGCAGCGTAAGTACAGTATGCTAAACCCTGCACTGAAGCTACTCTGAACACCAACCAGGTAGCGGAAGAGCTCTGAAATGTAGCTCGTGCCCATAGCGAAGGACTCGAAAGACGTGCAATAGTGGTTCAGGAACTCCGGCTCGCCGTCAATGGCGTTCAGCTCCTTCAAGATGGACTCCACGTGCTTTACCAGCAGCCCTCGCAGGCGGAAGAACAGCATCTCTGCCTGCGGGGCTCCTGGGTTCGTGCAGATCTTGTAGATGCCGCTGCAATGCGCACACAAGTATCCAAATTGTATAAGAAATCTGAATCTGCTGCCTTAACTGGCCCCAACTGCCACTACGTACGAGTACATCTTGAGCCACTTCTCGTTCGTGAGCGCCTGCGGCGCGCCCGTGACGAGCGACGCCAGTGGCGGCTGCATCTCTCTCCATTCGTTCTCAAAGTTAACCTGCAGGCAAGCGGGCAAAGCGATCAGACGATGGGTGCTGAGCGTCCGCTACGCTCGCTGTCATGTAGCACGCAGCGCCTACCGTCGACGCCTTGAGCAGCGACATCTTCCGCTGCCCTTGCTCTCTTTTCTTGGGCTTCGAAGTACTGCGTCTGGAGGCGTTTGGATCGCGCTGCTACTTTCCTCTTCAAGATCCGATACAAACTTGCAGTCAAGGCGACTACTCAGTGCGGAATCCGTTTCAGTGCACCGCCCTCTATTCGGTGCAGCGACCATCACTCTCCTATCAAATGATCGAGCGCAAGTGGAGCACGAGGTGGAGGAGGACCTGAATGTGCTGCTGCTGCGCCAGAGCGAACTGCTGGAGCGCAAGAGGGAGCTACAGCAGCAACTGGAGCAAGAGCAGAGTGGGGAGAGGACGCAACAGCAGCAGCAGCTAATAGAGATGCCGCGCCGGACTGGACAGCGACGTTCGACTGGACGGAGCAGATCCACGCGTTGCTTACCGATACTGTACGGAGAGGTATACTATTGATATATCGGCTCTACTCTGACTCGGTATGTCGCGCAGTTCCACTTGCCAGGCTTCTGGTCGGTGCAGGAGGAAGTGATCAACGCAACGCTGTCCAGGCACGATGTGTTCGTGGTCATGCGGTTCGGAGGAGGAAAGAGCCTCTGCTACCAGCTACCAGCGCTGCTCGATGCGGTAGGAGTTGCTGTATAGTGTCTGTGCTGGGGAACTGTCGATCATCTAACGGACGTCTTTGCCGCCATAGAACTCAGGCTTCACGGTCGTCATCTCGCCGTTGATCTCGCTCATCCAGGACCAGGTACGACGATTTGGACGCTCTCGCTCTGATGTCTAATCCACACTGGGTTACATTTAATTGACTCATGTGGCCTGCAGGTGATGCTGTTTAACGACATTGCCGGTGCAGGAGCAGCATGCCAATTGTCAGGGGAGCAGTCTCGAGCAGAGGCGTCGGCTATTTACAAGTCGCTGCTGGCAGCGGATAGTACGCTGAAGATTTTACTGATTACCCCGGAGAAGCTTACCAAGAGCAAGCTCTTGATGTCGAGGTTTGAAAAGGCCTACCAGAGTGGGAGGCTAAAACGGTTCGTCATTGATGAAGCCCACTGCTGTAGTCAGTGGGGCCACGATTTCCGAAGCGTAAGTTGTCAGGGTATGAATCCATGCTGGATTAGGCTTGCTCACAATGCTTGCGTGTATGTCCCTCATGATTGCAGGATTACTCGAAGCTAGGAATTCTTAAGCGTCAGTTCCCCACAGTGCCCATCTTGGCACTGACAGCGACCGCTACCCCTCGTCTGGCGAAGGATGTAAAGGCTATCCTCGCGATTCAAAATTGTGTATCGTTTCGAATTTCTTTCCTCGGGAAGAACCTACACTACGAGGTACGATTTTGAAATTCGTGGCTGTGTAGCAATGCATTATCTTGTGTTATCCTCTATAGATCGTGGAAAAACCAGCAAAAGATGCTGCTGCGATGGATAAGTTATCCGTCTCGTGAAATCTTGACTAATCATGCACTGATCTGTTGGGAAAACAATTCGAACATGCCCGTTATTGTTACGACCATGGTGAATTCATTTGAGTTTTTTAAAGTGCCGCTCAAAATGGTCAGAAGCAAAGGAAACGACATAAAGAGCGTACTACGTAGTGATATTCATAATGGCCTGTTGAAGCAGAATGAAACCTGGGATACAGCAAGCGTTGGTTTGTTCTTGTGTGTTGCTAGCCGCTCTCGGTATTGAAGTCCATAGCTCACCGGAGTGCCAGATCGGGAAGGAAGGGGCTCTGGTGGGGTAGGAGGCTTAATAGAATGCTTCTGGCTCGAGTGGCCAAGCATCAGACGATGCGCTGCTGCAATTTGCATTGGACCTGGGACGACTAGCGGTTTTTTATCGGCTGCTGCTGCTAGCCACTGTGCCTTATCAGTCCCGGAAAACCCGAAGCAGTCTCGACCAACTTGATCCTTCTTCTGGGCACCTTTGAGCGGTGGAAGTACCACGCCGTTGCTATCCGTTTCTGGGCGTCGGTGCTGCAATGGCGCTGAAAACCGCAGCTGCAGCTCATCGATATACTTTTGCGATGCCTCCAGCATCTTCCGATACTTTGAGCCTTGTTGCGAGTTTGATGGCGGATATATACGAACAAAGTCAATCAGATGTTCGTCAACCTCATCCTCTTGTTCAGGGTCCTCCTCTTGCTGTTGAGTATCAGCGGACACAGACTCACGTGGTACAAATTCAGTGATCCCCTTGCCATATTTTTGCTGAAGACTGCGACTGAGTTCCTCCTGGTTATCAGCGTACTTGGCAACAATTTTGTCGAGACGGCGCAGTCGATCGGAATTGAAGTGAGCGTAGTAGTTGGTGAGAGTTTCTCGAAGTTGGTCTGCATCTAATGGCAATTGAGTGCCTTTGTCGACTTCACCAATATATTCGGGGGCACATGTTCGAGGGGTTGACGGGATCAGTGGAGGAAGTTCACTTCGTTGATTGTCACTAACCATTGAGCTCGACCCTGAATAATTTGTCATTGATATCGCGGAACCCCCGTAAAGCCTTCGCTGGAGAGCGCGAGCCTGTTCGGCTTCATATCGCTCTTTGTCAATTGTCGAGATATTCAACAAGTCAAACGTTTGGGATATGAGGGGTTCCTTCACACTCCAATCTAGCGGCGAGTCACAGCCAAAACTTGGCAAGTGGTTTACTTCCAGCAGCCAAGGCTTCAGCTGTTCATCCACTAGCACATCCATGCCTAACAGCGCAAAAGAGCAAGACGGCGGCGTCGACGAGCTCGAAGCAGGATTCGAGAAATTCGTATTCGTGTCATCTTCTGTACTGCCCCCGTCACTGCTACCACTGACGCTTTCAATTGCGCTTGCTGGACGCTCACTCTTGCCACCATTATTGTCTGATCCGAGGTTTATATCACTTGTGTGGGCCCCCGACATAGATGCCGAGTTAGTACGGCGCACATACTTCGTAAAGGTGGATTTGTACTCTTGTGCGAGCGTAGGTTGCACGGATAGGATAGACTTGAGGCAAATGTCACCAATTTGCTCCCATAACTTGTCAATACGGTCGGTGGGGAATACCTCTTTTAGCCACCCGAAAAACCATTTCAGAGAACGCTTGCTACCTGTGCCTTCAGTGCCATTTCCCTTGTTGACTTCAAAGTTGTTGGAGTGCTTATTTACAGCGTAATTGGTGAGGTGCATGAACCGCTGCTCGAGGTTGTCTGCGTTTGGGGTCACATAGTCAGCTGTACACATTCGCACCAAGCCGTCCTTGAAAATATAAACGCGCAGCGGGGAGCAAGAGGTCACGAGCACGTAAATTCGCAGGTCAAACTTCTTCCCGTCAATGAGTAGTGGACGAGCCACATATTGCTGAGCAACCAGGACATCACCACGAGGGATCTGCGACAGCTTGCGAGTCAGGAACACACCTTTTCCTTGACACATGTGGTCGGGCTTCACGATGAACGTGCGTTGGCTTTCACCTTCAGAGTTGAAGTTTTGCTGGAACTCGTACTGGTCGAACGGCAGAATCCACGTCCGCGGGACAAAATCATATTCACCCGGAAAGAGCTTCTTCATGCGCTCGAGGTTTCGTGCTAGTTTCGACTTACATGCAAGGTTGGCCATCCCTGGGAAGTGGTTCACCTTTTGGTAAGGTAGCAGCGCCTTGAACGTCGGTAGAATGTCGGGTACGTCGATCCAATGCAGATTACACACAGACGGCTTGGCTTCTGGTTTTTCGTCCGTCACGAGTTTCCAGCCTCGAGCTCGCGCTACACGACGCACCACTTCATACCTGCACAAAGTCACATTGATCCGCACCCGTTTGGTCTTTCGCCTCGACGTTCGCTTGCTCTCCATCAGCGCTATCACTTCCAGCTGCGCTGCTGTATCAGAGCTTTCCACTTGGCAGGAAAGGGTCAAGCCGACTTTGGGCCGATCAAGTCCGCGGGTCTATTCGCAGAGAAGAAACCACAACTCGCGCGTGCTGTCCACGCAATTTGCAGCACTATAAATATGAGTTCGCGCTCTCCACAACACACAAACTACTAGCACAACTTGGAAAACAGTTTTTTATTGCCCAGGACCATTGCGACGCAACGCAAACCATCACCACAACCTAGAGAGCACTGCGGATAATGCTGTCGAACTCTGGCTTAAGTGAAGCTCCGCCTACAAGGAATCCGTCCACGTCCTCGAGTCCAATGAGCTCGCCGCAGTTCTTCCCATTCACTGATCCTCCGTAGATGATCCGCACGTTGGTCGCCACGTCTGGCGACACATTGCTCGCGATCCACTGCCGCAGTTTCTGGTGCGTCTCCTGCGCCTGCATCGGCGTGGCCACCACACCCGTGCCGATGGCCCACACCGGTTCATAGGCGATCACCACGCGTGCCCACTCCTTTTCGTCAACGATGGCCGCCAGCGCTTTGGTCTGGCGCGTGAGCACCTCGAGCGTCTGTCCGGCCTTGCGTTGCTCCAGCGTCTCCCCGACGCAGAAAATCAATCGGAGGCCGAGATCCAGCGCGCGCTTCGTCTTCTTGGCCACGATCTCGTCCGTCTCGCCGTAGTACGCGCGTCGCTCCGAGTGGCCCGTGATGGTCCACGAGATCCCGAAGTCCACGAGCTGCTCGGCCGCGATCTCGCCCGTGAATGCCCCGAGACCCGTGAGACTCACGTTCTGCGCACAGACTGCGATGTTGCGCTGCAGCAGCTGCTGCACCAGCTCGAGGTGCAGCGATGGAGGCGCCACTACGACGTCCACTTGGGAGGGGTCCACTGCCGTGTTGTTGAGGATGGCCACCAATTCACGAACGGAGCTCCTGGTGCCATTCTACATGTACAGTAACATTAGCGCACTTTACGAATGGTTTAAGTGGTGGTGGGGATGGCGTACGCATTTCCAGTTGCCGCCGATGAGGTACTTGCGAGGCATCGTGGAGGGGGAGGTGGCAGGTAGACTGCAAAAGCGATTGTGCTGCAGCCGTCGGGTGTTGACGTCAGCAGTCCATGTTGAAGTGCCTGGATGCGGCTTGGTATTTGTATGTTTCCTTTTGGCAAAAAAAACATACAAACACCAAGTATACTACCACAAATAACCCGTGGATCATTATTTGTGGTAAAATTCCTATTCCGGTCCAGAGTAAAGTTTCACGGTGATATTAGTGGTCGCCGGCAACACTGGCAGCAACAACAAAAATAGTTTTTGTTGCTGAGACAGATGACGCAATTTCAACCAATAGAATACCAACAGAGTTGACAACCCCCAAGCTGTTGGCAGCAACAACTACGAGTTTTTTTGTACTTAGTAGTGTACGAGCAAATGTCAACTTCGCGCGTGGGCATTTCGTGCGCAACGTCTAGCTACCATGCCCCGAATTTCCTGCACAGCCCCCACTTGCATATGTGAGACCATGGGTGCTGCATACTCAAGCCAAGAGTATTGCAGCAGAGGCGAGCTGCCACCAGTGTCAAGACCGACAGCCTGGCTATTTGCAGACCCATCCTGCTGCCGATCAAACGCACTGCTGCTGCAGTGCTGGGGCCGTGCAGCTGGCTGGATCCGCTGGCAATTGCTGCTGGCTTGCAGGCAATTATACCAAGGACTGTATGCGGGATGGCTGAGAGCAGTCGAGATGGTGCTGCGCACCAAACATGCAGTTTTTATATTAGACTTCGGTTAATTATTTCAAATGTCTAACTTGCGGAGCGGCGTGCCGGGCGACGGTCAAGCTCTATCACTTCAGCTTTTGCAGCTCAGCGAACACAGCAAGAGAGAGCTTCCGTCAACCAGAACACGCCGGTCCTGTCATGGTACTTTGCCCGGCATTTACTGTGTTTACTTCCTTCCCTGCATCCTATTGCAATCTTCTGTGAATACCAGCCATACACAATGGCAGTTACGTTGCGCAGTGAGTTTCAGAAAGGGTCAGAAGGTGCGGTGACGCGCGCTGCGTCATCTCAGGTTATGAGCCCAATCAGGGCGCCGCAATTGACTGACGTGGCATCTGGTGTGGACGACGAAGAAGAAGTTTCGATTAATCCTGATAAAGCGACTCAGCGATTGGCTGAAAGTGTGGAGTTTGTAAGAACCTTTGCAGAAAGTGGTCAGGTGACAGCCCGTGCTGACGCAGTACTGTCACATGACGAAGCGGAGCTACTGGTTCGCCCATTGGCCGGAATTCCCGGCGGGCGACCACTAATCCGCGTGCTACTCGAAGGAATCGACCGACGTGCGCGCACTGTCGCTGCTGCGACGATCGGAGATTTGCCGCCGCAGTCACCAAGTGAGCCGTACAGCAACGGCAGCTCACACGGCGACTGCAGAGACCCCGACGAACCAAGGCGAGGAAGCGCGATGCTGGACAACAACTTCCCGGGCTGGCGCTATGACGACCGGGAGTTGGTCGAGTACACGAAGACGCTGCGGAACTCGGCGCCGATCACGCTGCCGAAGCTCCACAGCAAGGGCGACTACAAGACTTGGAAGAGCGAGGTTCCTTTGCACTTTGAGCCTCGCTCGCTTGGAGACATTACGTATGGAGGAGAGCGCTACGATATTGACCTCGGCCTTCGCAGGCAGAAGTATGCAGAGTGGTACACTGCGCGCAAGACCAAGGCCTTCTCGGCGCTGGCGTTGTCCTTGTCGGTGGATTTGCGATCCACATTGATGAATTTCGCGACGACATGGAAACCGCCTTGGTGCTGTGGCAGATCATCACTAAGCACTTTGAGGCCGGCGATGGCATCAATCCCGACTACCTGCTAAGGGATTTAATGACGAGGATGCTGCAGCCGAACGAGAAGGTGGACTCGTACGCTGAGGACATCGAGTTGAAGGTGACCAAGTTGCGTCAAGCCAAGGGCGAGTTCGAGGAGTGGCAACAAGCTAGCTTGCTGCTGTCAAACTCCGTGCTCGTCTTCCCTGACGTGACGCGCGAGTATGCAAATTGGCTCAACGACAACGACCGCAAAACGTTGAAGTTGACCACGGTGCCGCAGCGCCTGCGCGCCACAGAGCACCAGCGACAACAGCTGGAGTCACAATCCCAGCCAGTGAGTCGTGCTGCCGCTCAAGTCGCGCAAGCGCAGCAAGCAGCAGCGCAAGCGCAACAAGGGCATCCATGACAAGAAGGCCCGCACTAATTGTGGAAATTGTGGTGGTGATGGTCATTGGTGGCTCGAATGCACCGAGACCACTGGCAAGCCACTAAAGCCGGAGTTGGAGAAAAGGACGAACGAGAGGATGCAAGGCAGACAACCACCTGCCTCCCTCGTGAGCTCCGTGTGAGTGATGCAAGTTGCACAAGATGATGAACATTCACGAGGGCTCTTTGCGGGGCTCTCGCTGATGTCTCCGCCAAGAGTTGCAGAGGCAGTGGATCTTACGTGCAACGAGCAGCCAGCAGCGGCATCGTCTCCTGTCTACTCTGCAACTACGCCTGCGAGTGACGATGAAAGCAAGGAGAACGAGTCACTGCGAGCTGAACAAGCTGCGCCAGTCGCATCAACGCCGGCATCTGCAGAGCCGTAAGCACTGCACCAGTTGGTGACGACAGCTTTGCAGCGTCAGTGGGAGGACACTCGACCAAGACGACCACCACCTACCTGGGAACAAATGCTGTTCCACTTGGGCCAAGGACTGAAGAGTGCGTCGACGTGAGGGCCTGTGCTTGAGCCAAAGTGCAATCAAGGTGGACCACGAGGGGTTCACCTGCGCCTGGGGATAGCCGCCAAGCCTACTATGTTGATGCACCAAGACGTCAAAACAATGAAGCTGAGCGAGGTCGCTCGCAACCGCGATGCTATGCAAGTGCTGGACCACCGCGTGGACGCAGCAGGTCGCCGCCTCGTGGATGCAACAGATCGCCGCCACGTGAGCGCAGCAGGTCGCAACCTCGCGGATTCTACATCTCGCCACTTACTGACCGAGAGAAACGTGTTTCTCCGCCTCGTGACTTCAGGCGTGAGTGGAATCCGCCGCCTCGAGGGCCGCCAATGAACTGCAATGGACCCCCGCCACAGCAGCAGCAGTGGCATAGTGAACCACAACATGGCCGCAGTTTACAGCCACGCCGTGACGAGTGGAACGAAGGACGACAGCGTGGCTACAACGAGTCCCGTGGACAACGTGACAGGTCGAACAGACGCACAAACTCGCCTGATCGATTTGGCAATCGACAAGGCAACCGAACCTGGCAAGTGAATGCAGTCCGACGCAATGCAGGTATGCAACCAAGTCAAGGCAATGTGGTTGAGTGGATCCTGGACTCAGGGTCCCAAGCCAACATCTGGGGCGACCTCGCACTTTTCACCACTATTCAAGAGGACACCTGGACTTTGCGAACGGTACAACTGAGCATGCGTGTTTTCGTGGTTCTGTGTTGCTACGTATTGTGAACCAGCAACCGGGGTGGTGGAAGACCGTCCTGGACGACGTAGTGTACACTCCGAACGCCAAGGTCAACATCATTAGTTTGGGCTACTTGCAGGTGACCGGCCGCTACCGGTTGTCGTAGAAGACCGCCTGGTTGTCCAAGCGTGACACGGTGTTGAAGTTTGAAATGCATGAAAACATCTACCGGCTCCACGCGGAGCGAGTGCCTGGCGTGATGGTGATGGCAGCTTTGAAGCAAGACACTGACAGCAAGAAGCAGATGGAGTTGCTGCACCAACGCTTCGGTCATGTTGCGATGGACACCGTGAAGCGCCTGGCACACAAGTTTGATGTTGGAGTAAAGCTAAATGCAAAAGGGCTGACCTCCTACGAGTGTATTGCGTGCATTGAGGAAAAGACCAAGAGGATGACTCATGTGAGAAATGCAGAGAGGAAGTCCAAGCCTCTTGAAGTTTTAATGATGGACATCTGCTCAATCAAACCTGCTACTGTTGGTGGAGCTAGCATGTTCCTCTACATTGTGGATGAGGCCACGCGCTTCAAGTGGGCATCCCTCCTCGAGACCAAGGCGCAGGCTACGTTTCACATCAAGGTCTAGATCAACCAACTCCGCACCAGATTGCGGATGCACAAGGTCATGCGACTTTGGAATGACCAAGGAGGCGAGTTCATGAGCAAGGAGTTCGAGAGCTACTGCAACGAGTTTGGTATCGAATTGAAGACTACCAACTCGTACTCGCCGCAGGAGAATTGCATTGTGGAACGCGCGAACGGCGTGGTGCTGCCGCGCATTCGTGCCATGCTGAAGGTCACTGGACTGCCGAACATTCTCTGGGGAGAAGCTCTCCTCCATGCTGTGACGACTTTGAACCGGCTGCCGACCAAGCCGATGCGCCGCGCCAGCGGCTGTTTGATGATGCGCGTATGCTTGACGACATCCGTGTCTGGGGTTGCATTGCGCACGTTCGTGTGTCCTCGGAATCAAGAACACGCAAAGACAAGTTGGAAACCAGGGCAAGATTGTCATTATTGTTAGGCTACAGTGCTACTACTCCTGGCCACAAGTTCATCGACCTGCAGACAGCTCAGGTGGTAACTGCGCAGAGAGGCAATGTGCGCTTCCACGAAGAGTTCGCTGCCAATGGGACTTACGCCAGCAGTTATTGGAGAATGCCTTCCTTGATGGAGACCATCAACTACCTGAGACTGTACCGGTGGCTCGGATCAAGACCGGCATGGGGAGCTACCTGCCGAACAGAGACTCTGCAAGTCCTGTAGCGCGGAGGAGCTCAGTGAAGTTGCGTCGAGTAGTGGTGTGCAAGGCGAGAGATTGCCAAAAGCCAGTGGGAGTCTATAGAAGAGCAGCTCACACCCAACTGCTGAGGGTGCTGAGGACCAGCCTGGGATTACTGCGCCTATTGAAGAGACTGCTAAGGCACCACCTGCGGTGTCCAAGGCTGCGAAGAAGCGCCGAAAGCGTCGTGCACGTAAGCAAGTGGAAGCGGAGAACGAGACAAGCGGCTTCGCGATACAGCCACCGCCGATGGAACCCTGCCTCAAGCGACCAAGACGGACGCAGAGGCCCAATGTTCGTTTGAAAGACTATGTGGTGGGCAATGGGATGACCATCACGTGCATCTTGATCCCGACAACGTACAAGCAAGCTCGTGCGAGCCAGCATTGGCTTCAGCGGCGAGCAGCCATGCTGGCAGAGCTCGAGTGACTGAAAGGACACAAGACATAGAAACTACAGCCTCGCAGTGTGGCCAGGAACCTAAAAGTCATCACATGCAGATGGGTGTTCGCCGTCAAACGCGACGAGCGCGGACACATCAAGCAGTTCAAGGCCCGGCTGGTCATCCATGGCTTCAAGCAGCAATTGGGGATCAGCTACTCTGAACCTACGCTCCTGTTATCCGGTTTGAGACTTTCCGCGCTGCCATCTACTTTGCAGTGCAGAGAGGCTGGGAGGTGCTGCAGTATGACGTGAAGACGGCGTTCATCTACGGCGAATAGGAGGAGCTCATCTACATGGAGCAGCCCCCTGGCTTCCAAGCCGACGGACCGGGTTTCATTTGCAAGTTGCTCTAGAGCTTGTACGGGCTTAAGCAAGCTCCGAACATTTGGAACAAGACGCTACACACCAAACTGCTGGCGATGGGGTTTGAACGGACTGAGCCCGACTACGGATTATTCATGCTGAAGGAAGAGAACGAGGCCAAGCTGCTGCTGACTGTCTACGTGGACGACCTACCGCTGATGGGCCGGCGAGACCTGTGCACCAAGGTTGCCACCTCCTTGCAGGAGACGTTCGAGCTGACGACCATGGGCAATGTCAAGTATCTTCTGGGTGTTGAGATTCTGATCAATCGGCCGCGCCGAGAGATCGTGTATTGCCAGCGGCAGTACGTGCTGGAAGTGTTGAAACGTTTTCACATGGAGAACTGCAATGGGTGTGCAACCCCCGAAGCTACGAGTGAATCTACTGTTGTGGTGACTGCTACGAGTGATTACTTGCCGTATCGAGAACTGGTTGGAGCCCTCTAGTACCTCGTGGGCGCGTCAAGACCTGACATCGCTCATGCCACGCGGCACCTGGGCAAGTACCTCGCGTGCTACGATCACACACACTATGCGCAGGCTAAGCGAGTGCTGCGCTACCTGAAAGCAACTAGTGACTTTGGTCTGCTGCTGAATGTGACGTCTGGAGACAGTGTGCGTGTTGCTGCCTATTCTGATGCGGATTATGCCAACGATCTTGTAGATCGGCGCAGTGTGAGTGGATACGTGACTACTCTCGACGGCAATGTTGTGTCGTATGCGTCAAGAAAACAAGAGATCATCGCGCTGAGCACATGCGAAGCCGAATACATGGCTATGTCGGAGACAACCAAGGACCTACTGTGGCTATCGGGTCTGTGCAAAGAGTTGGAGTGGAAGCACAGCGTGCCGCTCTTGCTGGGTGACAACCAGGGCGCAATTGCCTTAACAGCAAAGCCCGACAAGCACTCCAAATCCAAACACATTGACAACAAGCGGCACATGGCGCACCGTAATGTGGAGTTGAAGCTGCTGACTACTCAGCACATTTGCACAGAGGACATGGTAGCAGACATCATGACCAAGGCACTTGGAGCAGTGAAGTTTGCGCGCTTTCGAATGGCAACGCAAGTCCTACCCGTTCTCAGCGAGGACAGTGGTGCAACAACTTCAACTGCTGCGGGCGAGGCAGCAGCCTCATCAACGACGAACGAGGCAGCAGCCTCACGCGACTGAGAAGACAACAACGATGGTGACGTGCGACTTCGAGTCCGAGCTAGCAGCGCTAGACTCGTATGGCAGCGCCACAGCATGGTATATTACGAGGACTACAATGGCGAAGGACGAGGCGAAGGCGTGTGGAGTGTCATGACTGCGTGCATGCGACTACTGGACCTACGGTGAAGGTGCTGTGGAGGTGCGAGGACTACTGTGTGGGAAGAAGAAGCATGCAGTGGTGATCACGCCGCCTCGGCACTTGGCGCCGTGATCAAGTGGGAGTGTAAGACCATGGGTGCTGCATACTCAAGCCAAGAGTATTGCAGCAGAGGCGAGCTGCCACCAGT